>SOPF01026593.1:70008-120330 GCA_012979155.1 Hypericum perforatum | reverse complement strand
GGAGGTAGATGTGCCAGACTTACATTTGCAATTCTACTGCTCTAGACCGCTTATACTTCACCAAATCCTTCCAGAAAGGGATTCCATAAATTGCATCTGAAACAATGAATAGGAGGAGTACCATTGACTTGCATTTTCAATTTTGTCGAACACTTTGAAGAGGTGACCAGAATCCCTGAACATTATCTATATCTTCAGGTTAACTAAAAGAAAAGGAAGGAAATGAACATAAAGTAAATCACCAACAACAAGAATTTAAAAAGTCAATTCTTACATGAGACATCCTCCCAAAAGTGTTCTACGCAAGCTAGCTGTAGTCACTTCACTTCCATTATCAGAAACAATGTCAAATGATCAGATAGTTAAGAGGCTCCAATAGCATGCATGTGAATGTTTGCATGTATGTAAATGAATGAATGCATATGTATGCATGTCATGAATAAATGTATGCATTCATGAATGTCCGTGAATGAATGTTCGTGAATATGTATGCATGTCCGTGAAGGAACGTACGCATATGTATGCATGTCATGAATGAATGTATTATGTAAATGAATGAATGCATATGTATGTATGTCATAATGAATGTATGCATGTACGTGAATGTCTACATGTATGTAAATGAATAAATGCATATGCATGCATGTCATCAATGAATGGATGCATATGCATGCATGTCATGAATGAATGTATGCATGTACGTGAATGAATAAATGAATGCATATGTATGCATGTCATGAATGAATGTATGCATGTACGTGATGTATGTAAATGAATGAATGCATATGCATGCATGTCATGAATGAGTTTATGCATGCACGTAAATGAATGAATGCATATGCATGCATGTCATGAATGAGTGCATATGTATGCATGTACGTGAATGTCTGCATGTATGTAAATGAATGAGTGCATATGTATGCATGTACGTGAACGAGTGCATATGTATGCATGTACGTGAACGAGTGCATATGTATGCATGTCATGAGTGAATGTTCGTGAATGAACGTATGCATATGTATGCATGTCCGTGAATGAATATATGCATGTATGTCAATGCATGATTGTTATTCTTTTAAATTACTCCAACTTCATCTTCCTGGTACTGGTATCCTCCCATCCCAAGTGTCACCCTCTATTGTCATAAATCTGCAAGGAGAACAATCCAAACAAACATACAGTTAATAAACTTCTCTAAACGGAAGTAAAAAAAACTATGAAACTCCCACTAAAAGTTTGATGAAACTTGATTGCATACTCTGAAATCACCATCTTATTTAAGCAACTAATTGTATGGTAGATGTGCCAACCTCCTTTAACACCACAGATCATCAGACGTCATGGGTTAATCAGACATCATCGAAGCTCTTCCATGATGAACACATCAATGTTCTCCTCTGCATCAATCGACGCCAATCCTCCTCCTCTGCATTTAGCTTCTTCCTCTGAGCCAGAAACCTCGTAATCATCACAATGATCATCATCTTTCTCCATCATTCTCTTCTCGAGTTCAACAGGATCAAGTCCGACCAACTTCTCGAATTTTCGAAGATTTCGCAGCAACTGCTTCTTTGCTCCTGCAATAGGAATAGGTAACAATGAATGTCAACAACAGTACACATAAATATCAGCTTCTTCAAAGATAAACTTTACAGGTTTTAGCCATAAGATAACTAATAGATCCTAGTTGCTATTTTAAGCCAGGAATTTACTAAAAACCAAATGGGATGTACCAAAATTAACCTGTTTTGGAAACAGTATAATGACAAGTCATAACTATCCAACCGAAGATAAGGCCCATCTTCCATTTCAGTGCTTCACATACAACATTTTTGCAGATTAGGTACCTATTTTGTGAGGAACCGATTTTAATAGAATCAACGTCAACTCATTGATACGTCCCATAAACATGCTAGACCAAAGCTGACAGTACTAAATGAAATGCATGACACGTCCGTGCATTTTTTTAAAGAACATGTAAGTTGGGGCGATGAGTTTTTATGGGCCGTAACATAAATGAGTTTTTCTAAGTTCCACTAGCATTTCTCAAAGGACTATGAAAATTTAATGGCCTCAGACCACCCCGATCTCTACCATTTTCGAATTTGATTTCTTTTATCATACATCGTAAAAAATTAATATAATTTACGTTATCACGAGAATTTTTCTCCATTGTAATATAAGATCAATATGAATGAACTTAAAACAATAATCAGAGATCATATATATCAAGCATGATCTTACTTGATGTGCGACCCTATTACACGAGACGTATTACCCACTCCAGAAATTAACCATAAACGTGACAATTTATTAGGGAACTCCAGAAATTAACCCAAAAAACCCCTCAGAAAACAAACAAACAAAAATTACAGAAATTAATCAAACCCTAACCCTAGCAAAAACTGTACCGGAGGGGGAAGCGGCGTAGTAGGGCTTAGCGTCCGGCGGGGGCGAGAAGGAGGAACTGTTGGTGTCGACGCAGGGGGGCGCTTGGGATCGGAGTTGGCGGCAGCGAGGAGGTGGGCGGCGATCTCATCGACTTTCTGCTTGGCGGCCTGGAAGGGCAGAGTTCGGGGAGATTAACCATGAACATGACAGATTTGTTAGGGAACTCCATAAATTAACCCAAAAAACCCCTCAGAAAACAAACAAACAAACAAAAATTACAGAAATTAACCAAACCCTAACCCTAGCAAAAACCGTACCGGACGGGGAAGCGACGGCGTAGGGCTTAGCGACGGGGTGTTGTCGTCGTACTTGCGCTTATGGGAGGAAGCGGCGGAGGGGGATGTCGATGAGTAGTGGGATTCGTCGGCCATTGTTTTTTTTTTTTGAAATTGGTCGGCCATTGTTAAGAGAGAGAGAGAGAGAGAGAGAGAGAGAGAGAGAGAGAGAGCGGAGATAACCGTCGCTGTGTAAAAGGAAGGAAGTAATAATAATATTGGGGGCGGGTTTTTTATACTTGGTGGGGGCGTTGATACTTACTATTTTCCCAAGTAACTATTGGTCAGGACAGTTTTAGTACTCCCATATTTATTTAGACTGTTTGTTTACCGGGGAACGAAAATTATTTTCCTAACGTAAAGAAATATCATAAAATAATTTCTTCATAAGTTAATTTAAAAAATGCAATTAATGGTGGAAAACAACTTTTTCCCAAAAAACTTTTTACTTTTTTTCCGAATAAACACTTAATAATTTGGTATTTCGTGATCCATCTTGCAAACGAATTATTATCTCGGAGCCATGGGGAAATAAAATTGAATTGTGTACTACTTACGATCATATGTCAAACAGTATCAACATAGATTATATATAAGTATCAATTAATAAAATTGAATTGTGTACTACTTACTTACGAGCCATGGCGGTTTTATTTCTTTTGACACGAGAATGTGTATTTGTAGTTAATCCAAAGTCTATATTATTCTTACATTGCCTTAGCTTTCTATGCCGTCGTATAAACTTTAACGTACAACTCTAGTCTTTAACTTCTTTGTATTTCTATTAGCTTAAATATACGACTTCTGGCGTTGTGATGGTCTTCTTCCTTCCGGTGTGATGGTCTAGCTGGTTCAAGTTGTGCAAAGCAGTTCATTATGTTATTTTGGCTTTCGAAGTACATATCTGGCCAGAACTTAGCCTTGTCCAGGCAAAGGAGCTTTAACCTTGTCAGGAAATCATGACTACAAACACTTCTGATGAATGTCATGATCATGGACTGGTTTGCACTGTTACTGTCAGAAGTTGGTCTGCATAATTCCAAAAGTACTGCAATGTTCCGTGGATATTTGTAGTAGGTGGAGGCTTAGAGTAGATGGTCAACAAGCTTTAACACCTTTTCAAGTGGAATTTGTAACCATTTCAGTACGCTTGCTGTTGCTAAGATTATCCCCTAGCGTAGCAGGTTCGAAGGAATCTGATGTTATAAATTTAACTTCATCCCTTGACAATTTGAAATCGGAACCATTATTGCCCAGTTTCTTGTCAGGTTGCTCTTCATCTTAGAGCTAGATAGGTGCTGTGACAAACATTTAAGTTGTCCAAAGAAACAGAGTTGGGGAATTGATCATTCCAAGCAAGACACTATTTAGGAACTAATGAAGCAAACTCATATAGCAGGTGCTCGCATAAATCTCGAAAACATCCGGGCAAAAAGCACCCACATCTCTAACCTAACTGTCCACCTCTGCACTAACATCAAGCACCCTACATCACTCACTTCCAACATTTCAGTTGGCATTTACATCAAGCTACTGCAATCTCAACTAACAGAACTCTCGTGGAAAAAATGACGCCATTGGTCATGCTATTAGTATGGCAGCGCCAATGAATGATCCGTGCTGATACAAGGCAGCAAAACTGGTCGATCTACTGAGCACGCTATCGACCTCCCAGGGGTACCCCTACTGCTTGTCCTTGGGGATATCAAGGTCTTTGAATAAAGGACTGTCAACGCTGACGCCCATTGCATTCAGGCCATTGTCTACGTATATCACAGCACCAGTGATCGCCGAAGCCAAAGGTGATGCTAAGAATGCAGCAGTGTTCCCCACCTCGTCTGTTATCAGTTGTTTTTAAGTATCTTAGACAGTTACAATGGGAAGTTGGAAAAAAGGTAACTGTATGGAATCAGGATCACCTGCGGATAATTCTTTTTGTAGGGGGGCATTAGCTACGGAATATTCTATCATGGTGTCAATAAATCCTATTGCTTTAGCCGCGCGACTTCTCAATGGACCTGTCACACCAGAAGAACAGCTCAGAGTTCTTTATGATCAAAGTTGAACTTAGCAGACAGACGAGTGTTTTGCGAGGAACGTCTCCAAGTATAACGTATGAAACTACCAGCAGATATGGTGTTCAATCTGTTTTTGTGCTTCCTTACAGCTTCAAAAGCAAGCACTTGAGTTTAAGATCAAAGCATAGCATATCAAAGTCAGTGACAACACTAATATACAAAAGCAGCTATATCGAGCGAAAGGCTGCAAAATATTGAAGTACCGTGCTCACTCGTGTGTCACTTTCAAGTACTGCTTTGGCAGAACTCATTCCTCCGCCATAAATCCAAAACAAACATTTTGTAAGAACTTACATGTTTATATAGGTCCAAAGAAAACTAAGAAAGTAACTAACCCTGGGATCATCCTATCGGAAGCAGTAGGCAAGAGAAATTGAAGAACCACCTATACCAACAAAATCTTGAAATCAGAGGGGCTGCTACATAAATAAAGATAAGATCTTCATGTTGTGAGATTAAGGACTGGAGATCAGACAAGCGTATCTGGATTAATTATAGGAACAAAATGCTTGAGCAATGAAACATAGGAGTAACTTGAAACTGATAAAGCTGCAAGATATCCATTTCTAGACGTCTCAAGCAATGGCTCCGTAACCTATACAAAGGGGTCAGAAACTCCAACAGTCCAAAAAGAGAATTATGATAGCGCAAACAATCTAAAGCAAGAACCTATATACCTCTGGGCCACTTGCGAGTGAATGCACAAGGATGTCAATGCTTCCAAAATCCTGTTTGACGGATTCAGCAGCTTCCTGCAACGCATGAGAATTAAAAGTCAACATGAATCTAACTTCTAGCAGATCCAGCAATAACCTTTGGTGCTACCGCTGATCATTTTCCTACGGATCCTTCCTGGGCCTGGCAATTGAAAATAACTTGCCACAAATATCACGAAAGCATTTGCTAATGCTAATTGTTATTATCTGATAGCCTATCTGATATTGAGTTCAGTTCTAATTCTCTTTTTGAGAGAGCAAAACCTTGTCCTATATTCAGTTCAGTTCTAACAACTGAACTGGAATTATGTTTAAAGTGCAAATCAAACTGTTACAAGAGGCAAGGGGGTGGTTGATGGCAAAGACGTAACAAATGTACCACATAGATGACTTTTGTGACATTGGTCAACTGTATATTTCCCGAACTATAGTTATCCTATGATATTCTACTATTTATTTATGGGCAGAAGGAAGATTGGAGAGAGGCCACAAATAATATTATAAGCATTCACAACTCCAAAAAAATAGTTTTCATGGTTATAAAAGGAGTGCAGAAGGAAAAATGAAAGAAGGAAAAAATTACACCCAGGGAAATAGAAGATTTCATAGAAGGAAACAAAGGAAACTAGTTGATTTGATGATCCTGCATACCGCTTATTTGCTTTTATCTGCAAGAAATGTGACCAAGGTTCAGTTAAAGAGTATACAAGATCAATTCCTGACACAGTCCAAAGTACTCACATCTTCTGGTACATCTTCCAGACTGTCAAAAACTGCATCCAAGGGATATACTTTTGTTATTTCCATCAATGAACCATCTGGCAACCTGAAGCACCAAAGTTAGTTTAAAAGTACCCTAGTCAGTTTCTACTAATAGAAATCAACTTCGATAAGTATCTTATACCCGTGATGCATCGAACTTTCCTCGCCGCAGACTAGTTTCAAAAATATTTAGAGCCTAGAAAAGATATTGGTGGTCAATATGAAGTGTTTCTATGTGGAACAAAAGATATTTAACAGAAACAGAAAAGCATGAAGCATGCAAGGATCTTGTGCCAACAAGAATCTCAGCACCAGCACAGAAAGAGACTTTGCTATTGACAACCATTATCATCAGCCACACCGGCAATAAAAGCGTGATTTCCTACAGATCGACAATTGAGCTGACGAAGAAAGCATTGCAATAGATCAATCTAAGAATGCAATAAAAATAACAAATCTAAGTTTCATGCAGCCCAATCCGAATAACCAAGTTTGTGATCAACTTGGTCCACAACAATTTTCTTCTTTCCTACAGCAAGTAACCCTGAAAGATTGTCCTCTTTGAAAGTTTTCAGCAATATAGCATAGGAGAAAGATTGTCCCTGACACCGGCTTTCTTTCACTAGATCCGGATATCGCCCTTTTGACAACCCTGCTGCATGTAACTGAAGATGGCGCAAAACACCGTCGATATGGTTGTAGATTAGATACACTGGAAAGCATGGCCCACTTTGCATCTTTCGGATTAGCACACAATAAAAACCTGCCCCGACACTAGCAGCTCGACGAGCAGAAGAAGAAATGTGCGGCCTCACAGCCACGAGTTGCAGTCCGGATGCCTATGTCATGGCCATTGTCACGACACCAAATGATTTACACAAAAATCTACACCAGCCAAACAGATGCATCCATTTTCCCTCAGCAGCGAGATATAACAAGAATCCACACCAATAATGCAAGACTAAAACTTTAAATTAGGTTTTTAGTTTGGGTGTGGGTTGGGGACATAATGGACCGGAAAATCCAGGTCCAAATTTTTGGTTCGACTGGCCGGTCAGAGCGGAAAAATTCTAGTCCATTAAGTCACCGTACTGATTAGTGGTTTTTACCATAGTTTTGAAAAATGACACGGTTTGTTGGGCGATCTCTGATCGGACCAGTTTGACTGGTCATATAGCCAGTCGGATTGGATTTTATATTTAAAAAAATCTATTTTCTATCATTTTTTAGAATATATATAGGTATTTATATAAAAGAAATATGTAATAAATTAATAATAACATATAACAATACTATTTTTATAAAATATACCAAATAAATTATCTATAAGAATGGTTAATCTCGAATCAAAAACAAAAAAAAATAATTCAGTCAATATTTCTAGTTGACCCGCCCAATTTTTCGGTCAGACCACCCAGTCAGACCAGAAAATCCCAGAAAATTGCTAGTTCGTTAGGTAACCGAACTGATTAGCATTTTCTGATCGGATTACTGAATGATTCGCGATCTGACTGGTCGGACCACCAATTTAAAAACAATGGTTTTACTCAATATGTTGTTTGGGTCGTGATCTGATTGGTCGGACTGTTGGTTTGAAAACAATGGTTTATTGGGTATTTGGGTTTTTTTGTGTTGTTGTGCGTAACTATTTGCAAATTTGGTGTTAAATTTTTTTGTGAATCTGATACCCACGTAGTAAAATGGTTTTTTCTGTGTATTACGATCGATACACATATTTTTTACACGAATAAAAAATTTGGGACCGATATACAAATTTTTTGTCAGTGTATTGGTCAGATAGAGTTATCCAGATATTCCCAATTTTTTTTGTTTACCTGTTTGCCTAACACACATATTTTTAATCCATTTTTTATTCCATAGCCTATAAACACATCCATTCCGAAAAGAAACGAAGAAGGAAGTAGAGAGAAAAAAATTAAGTGTAGTCGAAGAAAAATTTAAGTACGCAAATATATATTTTCTTAATTCAAAATATTATAGATACTTAGTTTATTTTGTTAGATTAACAACTTAGCTAAAAACATTGATTTTTACGTTGTAACGTTGGATTATCTAATTTCATTTTAGTTGATTAATAGCATTTTTATGTTGTTATTAGTTGTTAATTCTTGTATTTATATAATATTTTGTTAGGATATAATTAGAAAATTTAATGTAATAAAATTTTAGTTAACTTAATAAAAGAAATTTTCAATAAACTGCAATATAATGGTTAATTTTGCTAGAGGGATCGGACTGATCGAACTGGATCTCACAAGTCGTACTAGTCGAATTGGATTTTACAAGTTAAACTAGTCAGGTCGCTCGAATTGTTCAAATCGGTTGGGCTGCTTGAACTGGTCAAGCTGGTGAGATCATTCTAATTGTCAAATCAGTCAGACCAGTCAGTTTGATCAGATTAGTCAGGTTGGTCAAGCGATAACATAACAGATCTATACATATTTTTTTCTTCTAAATCTTGATATTTTGTTAATTTTTACATTTGATATATTATAAAAAAATAATATAAACAATAACACATATTTATTTTATAGAGTATGGAAGCACAGATTATAAGAATAAATGTGAAATATAATAGAGTAATTTGTAATAATAGTCAAACCAGTTTTGACTACCATGGTAGAGGGAAAGCAATGTTGAAATATCACGAAGACAAATTAACCTATGATGGCTTATTGAGAAAAATAAATGACAAGCTTGAGGTTGGTAAGGATGAAGAAATTTGTAGATTGATATTTAGATGTCCTTGTGGAGATGGAAAATTTGTCTGTACACGATTGAGAATGAAGAGGATGTTAAGAACATGGTTGTAATAGTAATTTTCTATATTTGTTAGGGTAAATTATATCTGGACCCTTCTAATTTGGCGTAATATGTATTTAACGACGGTCCCATGTCATTCGCAAATAAATTAAAAAAAACCCCTCAATATGACGAATTTATACCATTTAGCCCATCTTGCCAAAACTGGCGAATTTCTCTAGCAAGGGGCTACGAGAAATGAAAAAAAATACCCTTATACTAAAAAATAACTAATTATTTTCTTCTCCTTCCTCTTCCTAATTATTTCCCAAAAAAAACATTCTGGACTACCAATAAAAACACCTCTCTCCTAATTGTAGATCTTAAACGCATTACCAAAAAATAAAAATTGATCGTGCAAAAGGAACTTTAGTAGGAGAAGAGATGGAGCCTGAGCCTGAGCCTAAGCCTTCAACTTTGGCAGCACGGGAGAGGGAGCCAACATTGAGGAGGAGGACGGAGAGGTTGGAATGGAGGGTGTTAACGAGGTTGAGCTTCAAGGAAGGGGGAAGGGCAGGGAAGGCATAAACCAACGAGAAGACCCGGTCAAACACCTATTGTGCCTCGATGTAGAGGAGATCCTTTTTAGACAGATCAAGAAGCCTGAATTAGGGTTTCCAGAGGCAGTTAGGGTACCGCGAGGGAGAGGAGAAATTAAGGCATTAGAAGGGGGAGAGGAGGTTACCTTTGACGATGGCAGTTGGGGAGTGGACATAAAGGCAGAAGTTCTGGAGGGAGGTCTGGAGGAAGAAGAGGTGGAGCTCTAGAGAAAGAGGGAGGCGGAGGTCAAGGGAGGGTTTGGGTTAGTGAGGAGAGGAGAGGGAGAAGGAGAAGATGAAAGGCAGGGAAATGGAAGAGGGTGGCGGCGTCAGTAGAGGTAAGAGGAATAATTGAAAGGTTGAAGAAGATGAAGTGGTAAGAGGAAGAAGAAGAAATTAATTTTTGAGCAAATTATCCCCTAGTTTTTGGTCTTCACATAATTCTCCTATTGGGTCCCTCCTTTGTCATAAATGAGTAATCCATCCCTGTTTTATTTAAAAATATTTGTCTCGGGTCCCCACCGACCAAATTAGATTCTATTTTTTTCATATAAAATGACAAAAATACCCTTACACAAAAAGACAAAAAACCAAAAAACCACAAAAAAAGAAATGACCTTTGCCTTCATCTTCTTCGATGAGATTAAGATCGAAACCAAAAATATAAAAAAAACCCAACAACTCTACCTTTTATAGCCCTTGTCGAACATGAACAAGGTCGCTAGAGATGAACTCGAGAAGTTGATAGCCCCTGTCGGAGGAGCAGCCTTGGCTCTCTCTAGTGGGAACCTATTTCTAGATCCGGTGGGTAGAGGAGGAAGGCGGTGGACAGGAACCCCTTTTCTAATTGGACGAGAACTCCTAACACATCTCCGATTATAAGCCCAACCCTTCTTCAAAAAGATAGGAACCCTAATTTTTCTATTGCGTATCCCAAATTTTGATTTGCTATCCTGAGTAACAATTCACAATCGACAACTTTGGATGTCTGATAGCCCTCAGATGAATTTGTCGACTCATGATGACCATAAAAACATATCGAGTAACAACCAAATAAAAATACATCGAAGAAGAAAGGCTTTGTCATCTTCAGAGTCAGAATCATCCGAGTTGGAGTCATTGCCGACACCATTTTCAGTGCTCATAGGGTTCCCTAGAGTAGTTTCACTATCGTCGTTGCTCCTAGCGCTCCTCCGATCAATAATGCCAGCTCTCTCATCCTATTCTTCCTCTTCGACTATGCTGCCTTGTTGTCATCCTTATCGGGAAGGACGATGAGGACTCCTTGTTGGGGTTGGGGGTGATTGTCATTGGAAATGGGTTTGGTGAGGCCGGGGAGGTAAAGTTTTTGGAAGATGGACTCGATGTCAATATTGCTCTTGATGGCGACATAGAGGTCGGTGATGAATGTCGAACCCCAAACGCTGCTGACACCGCATGGTGGTTTTTTGGTTTTATTAGTTTTTTATCTTTTTATGTAAGCATATTTTTGTAATTTTATATGACAAAAATTAAAAAAAACTGATTTGATCGGTGGAGACCCAAGACAAATATTTTTAAATAAAACAGGGATGGATTACTCATTTATGACAAAGGAGGGACCCAATAGGAGAATTATGTAAAAATCAGGGACTATGGGTAATTTGCCCTTAATTTTTTATTTTTAATAGAAAGGTATATTCGTCATTTCCTGTAGCCCCATGCCAGAAAAATTTGTCGGCTCCTGTGAGAGGAGCCAAATGGAATAAATTTATTACACTAAGAGGTTTTTTAATCGATTTAACAATGACAGGAGAACGAGCATTAGAGGGGACAAGATATAATTTTCCCTTTAATGTTTATATAAAAGGTTAAAGACACTTTTGTATGACATTTTTCACCTATACTATAGGAATAACCACTTTATTACTCTCTAAGAATTATTTCTATTATAGAAATAGCCACTTCAGTAGGGGTGAGCATAAAATCCATTATCCAATATCCAATTTTTTTTGGATTCAGACTCGGATAATTTTATGTTCAGATTCGAATTTGGATAATTCAAAAATTTTATTCTGGATTCGGATTTAGATTTGGATAAAAAAAAATTTTGGATTATCCAAATATCCAAAATATTTAATACATATAAAATAAATTATAGGATTAGAAGTGTGTTTTTCTACTGAGCTGGCCCAATTCTTTAGCAAGTAAGTAAATTAAAAAGCCTAGTATGGCATCATAGTTGATAAACTCAAATATAAAAACACTTTCAACCCTAATTAAAATATTCCAGCCAACACCAAATACCCCCTACGTCGAACATCCCTTTGATTACAGGGCATTGTCGTTCAGAAGGCATATTTGTAGTGTTTGCTTGAATTTTATAATATTATTTTGCAAACCAGTGTTAGATTTCTTTATTAATATATGCGATTGTAAAAAAAAATTGGGAACTTATTGAAGTTTGTAGTTGTTAAAAATTTGGATAAATCAGACTATCTGAGTCCATGTCCAAAATAATTTCTGATTTTGGATTTTGGATAATTCATTATTCAGATTTGGATTCCGATCAAGAAATAGTAATTTTGGAAATTTTGGATAATACAAAAATCGGATAATTCGGATTCAGATAATTCAAATGCTCACCCCTACACTTTAGCACTCTATAAGAATTTTTTTGGTAAATTACCATCTAGTCTCTGGTCTTAATCAAATTCTCCTATCGGGTCTTTTCTCTCTCATAAACGATTTAGTTGTTCTTGTATTTTGAAAAAATATTGGTCTTGAGTCCCTGGTTGACTTCAGAATCCTTTTTTTTACATGTAAAATGACTATTTTACCCTTTCAAAAAAGACAAAAATAATGAATCTTTTGTCTTTTTGTGAAGGGTAAAATAGTCATTTTACATGTAAAAAAATGAAAAAAAGAGGCTGACTTGGTCGGTGGAGACCCAGACAAACATTTTCTCATAAAACAAGGATGGATTACTCATTTATGAGAAATGACAGACCCGATAGGAAAATTATGTTAAGTCTAAAGACTATAGGTAATTTGCCTTTTTTTTAGTGCAGGGTTAAAAATATTTTTTATTTTGTTTTAAAAGTGGATAGAATGAATTATAATTTGTCAACGTGATCAAATTATTTCTATGTCAGAATTGTCATGTCAACTCTAATGAACAAAATATTAGATTCGTCATAATATTGTGTACTAAAGTGACTATTTTTATAATTAATGGTGCAAAGTGTTCACTTCCAATCATACATTGTACTTTTCAGAGGAAACCTCTTTCAACATAATTCAAGTCTTATGCTAGTTTGACTGCACGTGCTTGCAATTGCCAATTAGTGTTCGCTGGCAATGACTGAAATACCCCTAAATGGGTTCTTGACTCTTGCGTGCGCCTTCACCGAAGACTTGGAAGCTGCATGAGTCGTCGTCCCGTTGATAATGGCTGCCTCCGGCCAAATTTGAGTTAATACCAAGATTCCGGTCAAGCAGATATCCGGTAATAAATGGAATCACCCAACTTGTAAGTGCTAAAATTACTTGCATAGAAATCAATTTCTCTGGTTGCTTTTTTGCATTTTTGATTGCACGAATTATTGTATGCACGCTGGTAGGTAGGATGGCAACGGATCATACCTACTTTTCAAAAGGTCAGGAGTTCAAATTCACTCTTGCGAATAGGGAAAAATCTTGCTTAAGAGGTGAACGAAACCCAAATTCATTTAAAAGTCCCGAAAATTTAAGCGTTAAACTTAAAATTCACCAAAAAATTATTGTATGCACAAATCAGACTTCGTGAGATGTTTCGTATTCCAGGTCGATGAGTAATCCTACGTGGGAGTATGATGTTTTCCTCAGCTTTAGAGGTGGAGATACCCGCCTCAAGTTCACTGATCATTTGTATCACGCACTTTGCCGAGATGGGATCAATACCTTCCGGGATGAAGAGAAGCTTCGGATAGGGGATGAGCTCAGACCTGCTCTTCTTGGCGCGATCAAATACTCGAGGATCTCAATAATCGTGTTCTCTAGAAACTATGCATCCTCCTCCTGGTGCCTTGACGAACTTGTCAAAATCCTTGAATGCAAGAAAGAGAAGAAGCAGGTGGTTTTGCCAATCTTCTACGAAGTGAATCCGTCGGATGTAAGAAACCAAACTGGCAGTTTTCGAACTGCGATGGTCAAGCATGAAAAGAGATACAAGGGTCGCTCTCAGAAAGTAGAGGAATGGAGGTCTGCTCTGCGCAAAGCAGCCAACTTGAAAGGCGAATCTTACCAAAACGAGTGAGCATCAATCTCTTCTCTTCACTTCTCTTATGTTGATCTTGCCTTCATGAGAGCAATAGATTGAGGAAGCATTTACAAACTATATAATTTTAGGACAGTCCACATTTTTAATTCATCACTATATGTCTAGCTCAGTTGCGTGATTGTGAATCGTGTGTTTTTCTTCTATGGATTAGCATGCCAGAATTCGAGTTTATAGACAAGATCATCCAAAAGATATCCAGCATTTTGAATCACCGTCTATTGCATCTCCCAGAGCGAGCTGTTGGATTGGAATCTCGAAAACTGCAAGTACTCTCTCTTTTAGGTATTGGGTTAAATAATCTGGACGTTTCAATGTTGGGAATCTATGGACCTGGTGGTGTTGGAAAAACTACTGTCGCCAAAGCTGTCTATAATACGGTCGCTGTACACTTCGAAATCGCCTGTTTCTGTTCTGATGTTCGAGAAAAAACAAACAAGGATGAATTGGCGCATGTTCAGCAGAATATCCTCGCCAATATGTTTAGAAAGAATGGCATCAACTCTCACAGGGACATTCGGCCAATGAAAGAGAGGCTCCATAACAAACGGGTCCTTTTGATTCTTGACGATGTGGATAAATTGAAGCAACTTCAATCACTAGCCGGTGGATGTGACTAGTTTGGACCCGGTAGCCGAATAATAATCACGACAAGAGACAAACAACTATTGAGTAGGCATGGGATTGAAAAGATATACGAGGCGAAAGAACTCGACAAGGAGGAGGCTCTTGAACTACTTTGTTGGAATGCATTCAAAAGTAATCAGACTAAGAGTGGATTTGATGATGTGTCAACTCGTGTGGCAAGTTATGCTAGGGGAATTCCGTTGGCACTGGAAATAATTGGTTCTCATTTGTTTGGAAAGGATGAAAATGAGTGGAAATCTGCCATGGATGGATATCAGAAGAGTATGGATAAGGAAATTTATCATATACTCAGAGTCAGTTATGAGAGTTTGGATTACAATGAGAGAGAGATTTTCCTAGATGTTGCATTTTTCTTCAGAGGATACAAACTGACCCATGTAGAGGAAATTTTAGGAGGATGTGGTTTCAGCTCAAAATCTGGTCTTAGTGTCCTTGAAGATAGGTGTCTTGTGAAAAGACAAGATGGAAACCTGTGGATGCATGACCTTACACAGAGCATGGGAAGGGAAATTGTGCGGCGGGAATCAGAAAGGGAACCAGGGAAACGGAGTAGAATATGGTTTCACGAGGATGCTCTGCAAGTCTTAATCAGAGACACGGTAAGAGCATTGCAAAACCTCATCTTTTTCTATCATTGGATTATGTATCGGTACTGTTACACTTTATATTTGCAAGTATGAACTGATTTTATCCTGGTCAATCTACAATGTGCGACCTTTGAAGGGAACAAGCAAAGTTCAAGGCCTGATGTTAGTATTGCCCCAGAAAAAAGAGGTTCTATGGAGTGGTAACGCGTTCAAGAAAATGGTAAATCTGAGGATACTCATAATTCATAATGCCGTCTTCTTAAAAGCCCCCAAGGAACTCCCGAACAGTTTAAGAGTTCTTGAGTGGGAGAATTATCTTTCATCCTCCCTGCCATCCAACTTTTATGGAGATGAACTTCGGTTGTTGCGATGGCAGAATACTCCACAAATCGTGCAACTACAAGAAACAGTCAAGGTACTTCAACATCCAAAATTTTCTAGGAGCTACATTTCAGAGTTATGTGTTTCACATGTATCGTTTTTGTTACTTCCTTTCTGGCAGAGGTTTCACAATATCACTACTTTGGTCATAGAGGATTGCGAGGAGTTGAAAGAAGTGCCTGACCTCTCCACTGTCCCGAATCTAACACGCCTCCAGCTTGACGGCTGTCTAAACTTGGTTAAAATTCATGATTCAGTTGGATTCCTTCAAAAGCTTATGCTGCTTTCAACCACTGATTGCTTCGAGCTCATGGAACTTCCTCGAAGTGGATTCAAATCTCTCCAACTTCTAAATATATGTGGCAATGAAAGACTGAAAAATCTCCCACTTAACTCGAAGACTTTGATACATCTTGCATTCAGTAAGGCTGGCATGGATTTTCAAAGTGACAGTGGAAGCAGAGTTATTCAGGTGCTCTCTCTTTTTCCCTTTTTGGCTCTTCGTCTATGAGATTGAAGTTCAAGAATGTTAATTTTTTCCTTCCAGGAGCTCATGGAACGTCATTATAGCATTATCTATCATCTTCCTGAAGCGACGATCCCACAATGCTTCTGCTACAGAAGTAACAAGAATTCAATTTCTTTCTGGATACGGAAAATTCTCCCAGATGTTCATGTCATTTTTGCTGTTAAAGGCCCCAAGCATGATGTCGAGGGTCTTGATTTCAGGTTGTGCATAGGTTCCATGGAAACAAATCTTAAGATTGCCCCACTAGATGGAGATGCAGCAAAAATATTTTCACTGTTCGGCTTCGTTTATACATCATTTGACAAGGAGGACTTTCTCAAGATTGATGAATTGTATAGATCAGAAAACTGGGTCCGGGTTGATGTTTGTTTGGTTACAATTCTTAAGACCCCACCGGCAAGCACGAGTGGAAATCATACCTCAGATGCTTCTGTAATGGAGTCCGGAGCATATGTGAGCCAAACATGTGATGGAAATATTAGTTTTGTAGATCCGTATAGTCGGTATTCAATAGAGAACAAAAGCTTCACGGCGGGAGAGAAAGTGGGAATTGGAGGACTTTCCCTGACAACTGTTGAGAAAAATGATGGCTTTTCCTTCTTAGACCAACTGTGGAAGAAGATAATGCGACTGAATGTCCCACCGGAAGTCAAACAGTTTGCATGTGCAGCCATTTTTGAGTACCTTCCAAGTTCCACATTTCTCCGTGTTTTGAAGGAATGGCAGTGGGCAAGAGAAGCATGGCTGCTATCTTCACTTGAACTCAGGTTAGATAGGGTGGAAGTGAACAACTTTAGCGAATGGATGCTGAACTTGGCTAGCATATTGGATACTGAGAGTTTGGAGCTGTTCATGGTGATTGCTTGGGGTATATGGAGCGAGTGGGAGAAGCTGCGTATGGGGTTTGAGACAGAAGACCCTTCAAGCCTAATACGCAGGATATGTGTTGTACTGGAAGATTACCGGATTACTCGCAGACCGATGAACGAACATGTGCAAGAAGATGAGGAGATAGATACTGACCCTCCGGGGCTAATACACAGGATGTGTGAACGGCTAGAGATTACTCATGGACTCATGAGCCGATGTATGCGAAAAGATGAGGAGATAGCTGCTGACCCTCCAGGCCTACTACACATAATGGGTGAACTAGTAGGGATTACTCACAGACTAAAGAGGCAGCGTACGCAAACTGGCGAGGAGATAGCTACTGACCCTCCAGGCCTACTACGCAGAGTGGATGAACTACTGACTGGTTGCAGGACTGCTACCAGGAAAAATGACACCTTGTCTTTGGAGCTATTGCGAAAGAAGATAATGTTTCTAAATGTCCCTCCCCAAGTCCAACACTTTGCATGGACAGCTATTTCTGACTACCTCCGTAAGTTTTGTAAGTGCGGTAAGAGGAATGCGAAGATTCCTCTCCAAGTTTTGAAGAACAACCTGTGGTCAAGAGATATATGGCTGCTGTCTCCACTTGGACTGAGGGTAGACAGGATGGAAGCGAATAGCTTATGCGAATGGATGCTGAAGCTGGATAGCACATTTGATACTGAAAGCTTGGAGATGTTCATTGTGATTGCTTGGGGTATATGGAATGAGTGGGACAAGTCGTGTATGGGGTTGAAGTTAGAAGACCCTCCAAGCCTAATTAGCAGAATGTGTCTTCTGCTTGAAGATTACAGAAATATTCAGAGACCACCAATGCAGCAAACAGAAGCTGATTGTCGGCCTTCGTCGCAGCCCGTCCGTCGAGCTGATGATATATTTACTGATCATCAGCCTTCGTCCCAGCCCGTCTGCCAGAGACGTTACAAGTACATGGACAAAGGTAAACAGATTATGTAATCTAATGATGATGGTGATGATGATGATAGTTGCTAAAGCAGACATTTATTTTGTATACTAATTTATAGGTTGTTCTACGTGAACAATTAGAATTTAGAATTGTTACTTTTCCGGTAGACTAAGTTAACTAATCATGGCCAGAATAAACATATTGAAGACATAATCAACATTTCGACTTGAACCCGGATTAGATAACAAGAGTTGGACAACATCGAATAATAAACATAACTTATGCTATAATATCCCTTGTTTTTTCTAAGGCTGGCTTTTATGATATGCTGGGCCACAGCCTAATTGTTGTTTTCCCTTACTATCGAAGGCCCAATAAGAAGCCCATAATCTGGGTAAATCAGTTGTGATCTATGTACTTCGAGGCTCAACTATGGCTAATTCCATTTTTATTCACTTATTTTCAGCAATGTATTCAAGACTCAGTCTCTATTGAACAGACAAGTTTCCAGTTTTAGAGTTAATTTCACATGCATTAATTTCCAGGACAAAGTATTCTGAGGTTTTTGATACGTCGGATGGAATAGATAAATAAATTGGTTGAAACGCAACTGTAGAAACTAACGAGCTCTTGTTTTTAAACACCGGTAGCTAATCAATAATTATATGTCCTAATTTGTTTATTTTACTAAAGGTTAGGAGTTTTGGAATATTTTTCCATTTTTTATGGTCTATGACCTTCTTTATTATATTCAAGAGCAAGACTAATTTAAATTTCAAAACGATTTGGTATAATAATCATGGTTTTAAAAAATGACCCGGAGGTCGACTCGCTTTTTGTGTTGTCTCCGGTTCGACCGGTCTGACCAGTTGGTACGGTGGTTAGTACGTTTTTTTATTTTTTCAGATATCATATATATAAATATATTTTTCAATAAATTAGTAATACAGGGGCCAGGGATTCAAGACAACTAACTAAATCAATTATCAAGCGAACGCATATCCTCTTAATAAACGCATATCCTCTTATATTATGTGGTTCAATTTTTACATTCTATTATATGTTCATTCCATTGGTGTTTTAAGGTAAGAATTTGAACGAAATTAATTGTGCAATTTCAGTTTCCTAGTACTATACCCTTGAGATTTGCCACTGCTGGCGAAGTAAAGGAACGAAACGAATTCAGTTCTTGGAAGAACTAGATATGAGCTGATCTGAACTTTCTCTGGTAGGTACAAATTTTTCCGGAAATGAACTAAACTAACAGAATTGAAAATTCACTTGAATAAGTAGTGTTTTGTCTCCATTAATGCTACTCAGACAAATTGGTTTGGATTTCTTTCGTAGCTAAACCAGACAAAAAGTTTCTTTATTATCTGATGATACTAGAAAACACGCATAGCTTTATTCCAATACAGGCCATAAAAACAATCAAACAAATTGTAGAACTCGGGGGTGGACGAAAGGAGACGAGACGAGACCAAACACATCGGTCCTTGCCAAGCATGAACTCGGGACTGCGATTCTTAAACCTAGGACGAACTCAGAGAAGAAATCTTACCGGGGCGATGAGAGAAAGCTTACCGGGACGATTTGCCTCTACCGCCGAAGATGGATAGGTTGTGGGCGCCGGAGATGGAGCCGCACGGGGGAGCTGGACGGGAGTCCTACCGGCGTCGAAGATTGGTTCGAATTTTTCAGATTCCTCTTTTCTAGGGTTCACGTCTTCACCACAGAGAGGAAAGATTGGGAATTTTGGGTACATTAATTCTGATTTCTGAGTACATTTTTACAATTTTGCCCTTCAAAATTAAAAACCCAACTAACCGCGTTTTTTCGTGTTTATTGAGCATGCGGACCGCCCGGTTCAACCGGAAATTGGGCTGTTCACAAAGTAGATGTATTTCTATATAAACCCGGGACGTTATTGTAGACGATTCGCGGTCCGACCGATCAGACCATCGGTCGGACCGTGTTTTTTAAAACCTTGATAATAATTTCTTCTTCCAATTAATCGAATCTAGATTTTAATAATGATTTGTTTCCCAATGGCATACAGGTAACAAATAATTAACTTGTGGGTCCCATTTCCCAATGATTATGGTATCAATATGGTTAGATAAAATCTCATCCAGTAATGTTTAAATAGGTAATCCGATATGAAAGTGATTATTGTTCAGTGGAGCCTAGCTAATGCTTTCATCTACTTCGTGCAAAACAATCTATCTGGAGCACATCGCATATAATCCATTGATAAACTATTATATCCATAAGATTTTTTTAAAAAAAAACTTATTTGAAATGATTGAACTACCGTACTAACCAAATTATTTTGGCACATATTATGTACCATACGAAATACGTTACTAAATTCCGGAAGAAATGGAGAAATTCGGAGCGCAGGAAAACAGCAACGTCTCAATTTTTTTTTTTTTTTTTGGTAGTAAGCAACGTCTCAATTCCTGATTTGATCATATTCCCTCCAACCCCGGCTTGAAATACTGCCAAAATTAGGATATTAAGAGACAATTGAGCTATTTTCGTCTTGAGCGACAAAATTAGGATACTGACAAAATTAAATTAAAGAGAAATGTACTTTGTGATTCAATGATTTCTTCCCTATTATTTAAAAATTATTCTTTCGATCCATACTATCATATAATAATATAGACATTTGATCCTTGTTTCAACGTGGGAAAATTTTCTACCCAAAACATGACCTGGTGTGATCCTTTTAGCCTTCTGTCCAACACGTTTACTAAAAAATCCCCAAACTTTCTTTTATCTCGTTATAAGACACCCAACCACACCCCGTGAACCCTAATTTCCTTTCCCCCATTTTCAATTTTCCCCTTTTGATGGTAACAGGTGAAGGATGCATAGTTTTTAGAGAACACGATGATTGAGATCCTCAAATCTTCGATTTCGCTAAGAATTGCATGTCTGATCTCATTCCTTGTCAAAGGTATTGATCCCAGCTCGGCGAAGTGCATGATATAAATGGTTGGTGAATTTAGGGCCGGTATATTTACCTCTGAAGCTAAGAAAAGCGTCGTACTTTCATATATATATATATATATGTACCAAGGGACCTGCAACATAAAAAAAAATCTAACGAAATCAGATCTTACATAATGAAAATCCGGCGAACCTCGTAGGATTTATCATGAATAGGAAAGATACTTCATCCATCGATCGAACACAAAAACAAATAGCAACCATAGTAAAATTTTCCATCCAAGCTATCAAATTAGCAGGCCAAGCACCAAATGGGATTGAATACAAAGCAATCCAATGTTGACAATACTCCAATTACTTACAAGTTGGGTGTTTCCAATGTGTTTTGACTGTCTCCTACGACAAGTATCAGCATCACCAAATCAGATAATCCACAGACTTCGTATGTTCTCCATCTTCTTCTTCTGGCAGGCAGGGTCGACATCTTGACTGACGGGTTGAGACGAAAGCCGATGAGTAGTCATCTCTTCATCTATCTTCATATATGTCTTCGCTTATTAGCTTGTTAGAAATCTTGTGATCTTCAAGAAAAACACACATTCTGTGTATTAGGCTTGTCGGGTCATCTGGCTGATACCCCATACAGCACATGTCCCATTCACTCCATATACCCCAAGCAATCACCATGAACAGCTCCAAGCTTTCGATATCCAATATGTTAACCATGTTCAGCATCCATTCGCACGAGCTGTCGGCTTCCATCTCGTCTACCATAAGTCCAAGTGGGGATAGCCGCCATACTTCTCTTGCCCACTGCCATTCCTTCATAACATGGAGAGAAGTGGAGGAGGGAAGGTAGTCAGAAATGGCAGCCTGTGCAAAGTGTATCACATAGGGAGGGACTTTCAAGCACGTTATCTTCTTCCGCAGTTGGTCAAACTCCGCAGAGGACTGGGCGTTATTAGTAGGATCTTCAAAACTGTGCGCATTGCAGCTTTGGTCCACATATATTCCACATTCCATTACACTAGCATCTGAGATATGATCTCCATTAGTGCTTGCTGGTGGGGTAGCAGAACTTGGAACCACATAGATGTCAACTTTAACCGAGACTTCTGATCTTAACAATTCCCGAATCTCGGGATGATCCTGAATATTTGATAAGAACGGTTGAACCCAGAGTATGCTTGTTGAAGCTCGCTTTCTATTATGAGGCATAACCCACATCTCTACACTTATTTTCAACATACCAATGCACAAGATGATCATGAAACCGTGAGCGCGCATGGGAACTGTTGCTATGGCAGCGAAACCAATATGAAAATCTGGGATAGCTTTCCATAGCCAGAAAGAAATTGTGTTTGTGTTGCTGCGGTAGTGGAAGAAATTCGGAAGCCGCGCTCCAGAAATACAATAGAAAGTGCTATAATGACGATCCATGAGCTCCTGGCAGGCAAATTTAAACTTCTTCAAAAGCCAATATCAGAAACTTCCAATAGAAAGAGAGAAAGAGAGCAAGAGTACCTGAATAAGCCGGCGTCCGCTACCTCTTTGAAAACTGATGGCATTATAGAAAATAAATAGTTGCAATGGTTTCGGGGCAACTGCCAAAGTAATTAAGCTTTGGCAGCCAGAGACATCCAAATTTTGGAGAGAAATGAATTGGTTGCATGCAGGGAGTTCATTGAGCTCTGAGCAGTTGACGAATGAAAGATATTTAAGCTTATCCAGGAACCCGAATGATTCATGAATCTTAACCAAGTTCTTGCAACCACCAAAAGATACATGTGTTAGATTTCGGACACTGGAGATGTCCGGCACTTCTTTCAACCCTTCACAGTCCTCGATGGACAAAGTAGTGAGATTCTGGAATCTCTGTCAGAGAGGAAAAAATAATAAAATATGAGGAAGGAATGCATAACTTGTGGGATATGACAAAGTGAAAGTTAGGTGTTGAAGGAAAGACCTTGAATGGCTCATGAAGCTGCACAGTTTGAGGTACATTTGTCAAATGCAACCACATAAGCTCATGTCCACGGAAGTTAGATGGCAGGGAGGACGAAGGATAGTTCTCCCACTCAAGAACTCTTAAGCTGTTTGGGAGTGCTTTAGGGGCTTTCAAGATGACGGCTTTGCGAATGATCAGTATCCTGAGGTTTGCCATTTTCTTGAATGCTTTACCACTCCATTGCACCTCTTTCTTATGGGGCAACTCAAGCATTATGCCCTTAACTGTGCTTGTCCCCTTCAAACATATTATAGATTGGACAGAATAAATCAGTCGATTCATATTTACGAATTGCAAGTACATCTGACTACAATTGACAGTACATCATCTATAATGACAAAAACAAGAAAGGTTTTGCAATGTGCTTACCGTGTCTCTGGTTATTACTTGGAGAGCATCCTCGTGAAACCATATTCGACTTCGATCTCCAGGTTCGCTTTCTGATTCCCGTCGCACGATTTCCCTTCCCATGCTTTGAGTAAGGTCATGCATCCACAGTTTTCCATTTTGTATTTTCACAAGACACCTATCTTCAAGTACACTAAGACCATATTTTGAACTGTAACCGCAGCTCCCTAAAATCTCCTCCACGCGGTTGGAAAGCTTTCCTCTGAAGAAACATGCAACATCTAGAAAAATCTCTTTCTCGTTGTAATCCATGCCCTCATAGGTGACTTTGAGTATACCAAAAATTTTCTTGTCCATGTTTTTTTTGTATGCATCCATGGCAGATTCCCATATCTCTACTTCCTTTCCAAACAAATGAGAACCAATAATTTCCAAAGCCAATGGAATTCCCCTGGCATAACTTAATACACGAGTTGAGACATCCTCAAATCCACTTTTAGGCTTTTTGCTTCTAAATGCTTTCCAACAAAGTAGTTCAAGAGCCTCATCTTCATTGAGTTCTTCTACCTCGTATGTCTTCTCAATCCCATGGCTATTCAACAATTGTTTGTCTCTTGTCGTTACGATTACTCTGCTACCAGCACCAAACCAATCACATCTGCCAGCTAATGATTTTAGCTGCGATACATTATCCACATTGTCAAGAACCAAAAGGACCCGTTTGCTGCGGAGCCACTCTTTCATTACCTGAGTTCCGGTGTGAGTGTTGTGAAACTTGAAATCATCTCTTCCGAGCATGTCAGATAGTATAGCCCGTTGGACATGTGCTAATTGATGTTCAGTTGTGTTTTCTCGAACATCGGCACAGAAACTGGTGCTTTCAAACTGTGATGCAACCAAGTTATAGACGGCTTTGGCAACTGTGGTTTTGCCAACACCACCAGTTCCGTAGATTCCAACTATAGATACATCCACATCTTTTGATCCAATATTTAAACGAGAGACAACGAATGCTTTCCGACATTCCAATCCAACCACTTGCTCTGGTAGGTGCAATAGAGGGTGGTCCAAAATGCTAGATATCTTTTGGATGATGTTATCAATAAACTTAGATTCTGACCTGTGAAATCAGAGAATAAAGGAGATGATTCACAATTTGGAACATACAAATCATGACAGCAGAAAAGATACAATGGAAGTTGGAAGTACAAGGAACATAAAGAAAGTGAACAGATACTCACTCTTTTTTGTAAGATTCGCCTTTCAAGTTGGCTGCTTTGCTCAGAGCAGACCTCCATTTCTGCACTTTCTCAATGTTGGCCTTGTACCTCTGTTGATGCTCGGCCATCGCTTCTCCAAAACTGCCGGTTTGGTGTCTTACTTCTGATGGTTCCACTTCATAGAATATGGGCAAAACCACTTGCTTCATTTCTTTCTCGCATTCAAGGATTTTGACAAGTTCATCAAGGCACCATGAGGAGGATGCATAGTTCTTGGAGAATACAATGATTGAGATCCTCGACTGTTCAATTGCACGAAGAAGAGAAGGTGCAATTTCATCCCCTATCCGGAGCTCCTCTTCATCTCTGAAAGTAATGATCCCAGCTCGGCAAAGTGCGTGATATAACTGATCAGTGAATTTGAACCGGGTGTCTTCACCTCTAAAACTGAGGAAAACGTGGTACTTCCATATAGGCGTACCAAGGGACCTAGGGTATATAAAACATTCCCAAAATTTCGATCTCATCACTTACACTTATTAAAATCTCTTAAATAAGCAGTAATTAAAAGCACAAAATGTCAAAATTATAGTGTGATCAAATTAGGAATACAATAGTTAATTGCTTATCCCCTTTTTAACTCATATAAAGTTGTTAAAAGTAATAATAGGCTGATAGATATAACAAGAGAGTGATTAAGAATAAACTTATGTTGTTTCAGTTACAATTACTATGCATATGCAACTATCAAATGACCAAGAACTTATAGAGGATGCCCCAAAAAAAGATGAATGCAGCGACTTACACGAACTCATCTGTGTGCTCAAGCTCGCCGCTTCCCTGGACAGCAGATTCATCTTCTGAAGACTCCTGAAGAAGACTAGGTTTCCTGAAGCATGCAAGCAAAAGCCGGTACAACCTGCTCCCCGCGAAGAATGCAATCCCGATGGCCATCATGGCAACTGCAAGGATTCCGAGACCCCAATCCGGGCCAGCATTCGTCGCCGAAAGAGAAGATCGCACCTGCACCATTGTCGATGGAAAAATAAAAGCAATCGCAATGGCGATCATTGCAGCAACTGCGGGGATTCCGAGACCCCAATTCCAGCCGACGCTCGTTGCCGGAAGATAAGAGCGCACCTGCAACATTGTCGATGGAAGATTAAAAGCAGTTGTGCATTCGACTTTGTTTAAAAAATTTCAAGGCCCCTGGTTCTTTCAGATGCCAAAACTAATTTAATTTAAGAAGCCCTCGGAGAATTCTTGAAAGCAATGAGACAATGACTAGTGAAGCTTCTGAGTCCATAAACAAGAAAGTCAACTAAATTACACGGTTCTGGTTCACTTTTGGAAACAAAACAAACTCTAAGTGGGGTTGACTTTCCCTGCGTGTAAACCGAAATGGTTTCATTAAAAGATCAGCTGTCTGGTATAGAAATGACTTTGGCTACTTGGTCAAGATACAGTTAGTTTTAATTTAACCAAAAAATTGAGTTCGTGCCCAGCAAAATTTTGTACACATTTCAAATGTCCTGTCTAATTCGAATTGTCATATGTCGGCTGATGAGACTAATGGACCAGTTGCATGATTAGTGACAATATTAATACAAAAGAAAAATAACCAATTGTCGTCTGGTCGTTTTCCTGATTTCAACGGGTTTGAACAAAGGAAGAATCAAGGAAAAGGTCTAAAATACCCCCAGGCCTTATCCCCAAAAAAATCCCCTAAAATGTATATATTTTTTAAAAGATCCCTTACCCACCGACGTCGTCTTCTTCCTTAGCCCGACCCCTTCAGCTTCTGTGAGTGGGAAGCTCGACGCCATCTGGGTCTGTTCAAGCTCCGTCGCCGCCGAGCACGAGTGCCGTCACCGAAGAAATTCAGTTTCCGGTGGGGAGTTAGGGGGGAAGAATTCCATTATTTCAAATCAATTGCAGTTAGCAACTCAACCAACTTAATATTAATTTGTAAGATCATCCGCAATGGTGCCCCGCTACAGTGCGCGCCGTGGGCATCAAATAAGCCGCGCCCGTGTTCTCAGTTTTCAGCTCACAGTGGTGCCTCTGCTACAGTGTCACGCCTTGGGCGCCACGTCAGTTTTATTCTCAGCTCAGTTTTTTCTAAATTCAGCAAATTTTATCAGAATTGATTATTTTTTTCGTGTAACTTAAAAAAAATGCTAGATTTAATTTCGAAGTACCACATTTCGCGAAATAGAAATTTTATAAAATTCGAAATATATTACATGCGAACTTGAAAACAATTACATAAATTTAAAAACTGAAATTGATTACATCAAAATATATTACATTACATTTAAAAAAACATAAATTGCTTAGTTCTTACATTAATCCCAAACAAATGTACAAGTTCAACCGCATTCTCTTATCATCATCTAAGAGGAGCTCGAAAGCGTCCACGACTAACTTGTACACTTTCTCAGTAATTGCTGATTTGATATTCTCGGGGGCGACGAACTTTCCAATACGACAAAAAGCATGCGCAAAAGTGTCCGGGCTTGCGAAGTTGGGGAGATCAAGGATCTTGTACGCATTGGGCACCTTATCGTAATCTTCGGCAACAAGTAAGATGCGAAATGCGGCATGGTAGTGTTTGAACCTCTCATTGTATGGGTCCATATGTCATGTCATAATGGACATATCGTAAGCTTCACTGAGCTTCCCATCTCGGAAATGCTCATCTACCATCTCCAACATTGACTCGGCCATAATGAAAAATATGTAGATTGTGTTGAAAGATAAGAAAGATAAGAAATTTTGGTGTGAAAAATTATGAAGAAGGTAGTAGTAATTTATAGAATTTACAAATGAAGTTGGACCACACAATTTTTATATCAAATTTGGACCACACACATTTTTTTTCATCCGAAAAGTCTCATTATTTAGATTCAAAAAATTATATAAAATTACCAAAAAACTATATAAAAAAATTTAATTGCACAAAAAAGTCAAAAAAAGTAAAAGGAATTTTTAGAATTTTTTTCCAAATTTTTCCATATTTTTTTATTTTTTTTTATTTTAAAAAAAATTTAAAAACAAAATATATATATATATATGACCCCGGGCGACATGGCCCAATCAGAAGGGGCCACGTGCCCAGGGCGGGACGCCCCTATCAGGGCGAGGCGCACCTCGACTGACACGTGGGGCGCCGCGCCTTTAACCTCACGCCCAATCCCGGGCCACCACGTGGTGCGCCCGGGGCGTGCGGACCACCCGATGCGGGTGGTTTAACGAAACCCAATTCGATTATATAACTAATAACTGATGCAAAATTACGTCGAGTAGTTATTTCACTTATTTTTTTTTTTGGTTGGAAGTTATTTCACTTATTTGAGAATACACGTCCAGTAATTATTTGAACTGTGGCGGCAGTCCAAATACTAATAACAGGTGGAGGAAAGGGCCGCGTGTGCTTTTTATTAGTTCAACTTGGGCCCCTAAGCCCAGACTTGGGTGGGTTAGTTGGGCCGAGCCGTTAAGAAAATTGACCAAAAAAGCGAGCAGGCACTTCTCCCCATTGTGATCTAGAGTAAATTAACTAATCATGTCAAGAATAAACATATTGAACACATAATCGATCTCTCGAATTTAACCAGGCCCAGACAGAAATTTACTGATATATTGAAACTTTGTGCCATATTGTTATAAGGGGGTTTTGTGCTGATTGGGCCACTGACTAGAATCTAGTTTGAGCACGTAGAGATCGTCGTATTTTGGATCAGACCATTTTACTGCGGGGTGGATTATGGCTACTTCCACTGTCATTTTTGGAAATTATTTTTCAAGATTCAATCTCGATTGGACAGCGAATGGGACCATTTTTCAATTTTTAGAGTTAATTTGACATGGAAAATTGGGTAGCTTGAAAGTGTACATTGGAAAAAGTCTTCTCTCCCTTTTTTTTAGCTTCCCTAGAGTTTTTGAACTCTTTCTTTTTTCTTGCCGCCTCTATCTCTTCACTTCTATCTTTCCTGTCTCCATCCTTTGTCGTCGTCTTGCCTCGCCGTCATCTACCCGCCCCAGCTCCGCCCCGCTGTCATTCGCCCATCCCAGCCCTTGCCTCGCCTCTGTTGTTGTCTGCCCGTCCAAGCCCTTGCTCCGCCTTGTCGATCGTAGTCCTCGCTTCTTGGTCCTCGCACTGTCTAACCTTGTCGACCCAACCTTTTGTTTTATGTCCTCAGCCCTTGG
Organism: Hypericum perforatum; assembly: GCA_012979155.1. Lineage (NCBI taxonomy): Eukaryota > Viridiplantae > Streptophyta > Magnoliopsida > Malpighiales > Hypericaceae > Hypericum > Hypericum perforatum. The sequence goes on along the minus strand of SOPF01026593.1, from coordinate 91,700 downwards.
CCACCGTCGTTCGTCAGCAAGTCTCTGTCCAATGTCCTTCCTTAGCCCTGCTTGTCCCCATGGCACCAAATCAGAAGGTTTTGCCTGCCGCTGCTCTCCCGTGGCTGAATTACCTGATGGTTTAAGGGCGTTGGCGCTTCCTGTCGGGGGGTTGGTCGCCACCAACCTATCCCCTAGCGGCTTGTTTGGTAATTACTTTGCTTTACTTCGTGCCTTGATCTTTGTTTATTATTCTGTTGTCTTTGTTTTATATGTTGTCATGTTGCTATTTTTGCCCTCGTGTTACACATGTTTCGTGACTTCGATTGGCTCTGCTTTATTGAATGCTTTTGCTTGGATTGACCTAGGCTCGATTTGAGGTATGTTCGGTACTCGAAACTTTTCCTTTTAGAGCAGATGGATAGCTTTGTCTTGATTGGATTAGTTCAATCTTGGCATTAATTTGCATACATCTCGTATGCATTCAAATGCCCACACGGTTATGTCTTTAATACGACTTTGTAGTTATTAGCTGTAGTTTATCTCGGCAGCTTTCGCCTTGGAAGTTCATCTCCTGTAGTCTCTCGTCCGCCCATTGTTTTCAACCATGCCACTCTGTCTCCTCTTGGGTAAGTTTCATGTACTATTTTCATATCTCGTTTCTTTGTTATGTTCTTTTTTTTCCTTGTATTGTAATTTGACTTTATAATATAAGACTTGAGCCACCCTAAAAAAAAGTTAATTTGACATGCATTTGTCTTGTGTCGCGATATAATTTGTTAGACCGGCAGTCAGACATTTTTTGAACATTAAATTTTATGGCATAGTAACACGAGGTTTTTGATACGACGGGTGTAATAGGTAAATAAATTGATTGAAAAGCGACTCTCGAAACTAACAAGCTCTTTGTTGAAACACCGGTAACTAATCAATGACAAATATGTCCTGATTTTTGTTTGTTTTACTAACCATGCAGAGTTTTGGGATATTTGTTTCCTTTATTTGTGGTCTCTGACCTTGTAAATTTCTAAACGATTTGGTATTATAATTTCTATCTTCCAGTTAATCGAATCTAGATTTAATAATTATTATTTTTTTCAAAATGGCATACAACTAACAAGTAATTGACTTGTGGGTCCCATTTTCCAATGACTTTGGTATCAATATGGTTAAATAAGGTCTCATCCAATAACAAGTTTAAATAAGTAACCGAATATGAAGTGATTATGGTTCAATGGAGGCTAGCTAATTCTTTCATCCCTTCGTGCGAACCAAGCTATCTCGAGCATATCGCATTTAATCCGTTGATAAACTTTTATATCCATAAGATTAAAATCTTATTTGAAATGACTGAAGTACCGTACTAACCAAATTATTTTGGCACATATTATGTACCATCCGAAATACGTTATTGAATGCCGGAAAAATGGAGAAATTCAAAGTATAAGAAAAAAAAACAACGTCTCAATTCCTGATTTGATCATATTCCCTCCAACCCCGGCTTGAAATACTGACCAAATTAGGATATTAAGAGACAATTGAGTTATTTTCGTCTGTAGCGAAGACAAGAGAACAAAACTCTGGTAGAATAACTTGATTACTTAAGTTAATTTTTCGTCCAACCAGCCACATTGATTTACTTATTTTAACTTAATAAAAATTATCGCATTTTAAATGTTAATAGTAGATAAATGATAAATATTAATCAAAATTTTTTATCAAAAAAAAATTTACTTGACGAATCTTTAGTTGCTATATTTAGATATAAAGAAAACAAAGATGGGACATGTGAATAAATATTCGAGAGCTTAACTGTTGTGTATATTGTGGGAGAGAGGAAATATTTACACAGCCTGTACTAAAACTTGCTGTCCCCAAATACAATAATCGGACAAAACACAAGTGGCAACCTTTCGATTCAAGTATTTGTATTTTCCACCAGAAATCTAGCCTTGTCTTCCGTGACCTCTCAAAATATTCATTCAAATGATTACCCAACGAACCATCAATTTGTTTGCAAGTTTAAGAAGATCACCACTAATTTGGTATCATAATAGTTGGATCTGTTAAAAAAATACAATATCAAAATTATCAGGTAGATTAAGTTAGTTTATAAGTGTAGATGATTCACTTATTTATTGTATTTTAATTTTGAATTGAATACAAAATTTTAACATGATTCTCACGAAATACATAAAATCTCAAATCGTGAGACGAAATATTCAAGTTCATACATGAACACAGTATAAATAGGCAATTTTGATTCAACTAAAATTTTGAAAAGATTTAATTTGAAGATGCATCTCCGAGTATGATCTTTTGGAGTCTAACTAATTTTGTGTATTGTATATAATTCACATTTTGCATACCAAATTATTGGACTGTGTAAGGACAATATTAAAAAGGAGGACAGTTTCTTTTGGATGTTATATGTAATTTGCTTTTCTCAAGCACTTTCAGGGTTCTCCATATATGCTTTTTTCCTATCTCATAATTATAACATACTCCACTTATAAAAACAATAGACAATATTAAAACATCAGTCAATAATTTGACATGAAATTTTATCAGGCGAGTTCTCATCTGTAGTTAATTTGACATAAACCGATTCGCTGATGGCATGTTCAATGTTTTAAGATATTATTTATATAAATTATATAACATTCTGGCAAAAAAGTTAAACAATTGCATTAACATGTCATGCATTATATCAACCTAGAAAAAGATATCCTGATGGGATGGTCCTTTCATTACTACCAAGTCATGAAATAACCTCCAATTAATTAATGAACTTAACAAGTTACCCACTATGATAATCCGATTGCTCAAAGGAGCGAGCAATCGCAATTTGCCAAATAATTGGACCCAAACCTCAATCTTGTCCACAAAGATTACGATTTTTATCATGTTAGTTTAAAGAGCAAATTGCCTTCAGGTCCCTAGTATTTGTTAAAATTACTATTTTCGTCCCTCTTGTTTCGGAAAAGATACTTTCGTCCCTCACCTTTGCTTAATTATTACTCTTAGGTCCCTGGTTCCGATTTTGGAAAATTTATCTGGTACCCACGGACCTAAAATGACTCTTTTGCCATTTAGTTAAAAATTAAAAATATAAAAAATTATTTTTTCTTGTTTGATTTAGGTCGAGGAGATGGAGGACTCTTTTGCTAAAATGAATTTTTTGCCCTTTTGCCCCTTATTTTTTATCTTATTTTTAAAATTTTTAAATAAAAGGCAAAAAAGTCATTTCAGGTCCCTTGGTACCGGAGAAATTTCCTGAAACCGGAACCAGGGACCTTAGAATAACATTTAAGCAAAGTAGGGGGACAAAAATATCTTTTTCGAAACAGAAGGGATGAAAATAGTGATTTTAGCAAAGGTCAAGGACCCGAGGGCAATTTGCTCTAGTTTAAATGATAAGTGATTCAAAATTATTTATAAAAATGTTGAGTTTAATATTTATGAATATGAAAGACATTATTATAAAAAAATCATTCCAATATTGCTTGATTTTTAATACTAGAGTCTTAAGATTAAAAAAACTTGAAATTCGTTCTTTTTTGTTTTTTTTGGTGGAAAAATTGTGGGTAAATTGTTTTCACAATTTCGAGGCGGGTCCAAGGATTACGGTATTTAAACCCCTCACAATCGCCATTGTGGGGATCGATCCGCAGACCTCCCTACCAAGCACAGCCCCATGCTATCACTGAGCCAACCAACGATTGGTAATTCGTTCTTTTTTGTAAGACGTCAAGTAACTCCAGCAATGCACGAAGTAATAATGAGCTGATGATTCATCATTCATCATTAATCAGGCTCTACACTTAATTAATGCAATCATTGCCTAAGACTATGGTAATATCCTAAAATTGGAGTAAATTGATGATAGGTCCCTCACGTGTCAACTATTCGATGTTACCTTGAACAACTACCATTTGACGGCTACATCAAGGTAATGTACAATTCTTTGTTACGTGTAATTATAAGATCTAGATATTCCTAGAGAGGCTTCAGCGATCCACGTTAATTACGTGACATTTCAATATTTATTATTTTTTTTAGAGGTCAATAAACTTATTAAACTCCAAAAGGTATGGAAGAAATATCTGTGAATTAATAATTTTACATTTGATAGAAAAATCTAGTTCTACCGAATTTTAAGTACTATATATCAATAATTTAAGTTGAATCTAATACTATTGAAAGAAAATTTTAAGATTTGTAGTTAAATTCAAATAACTATTGGCGTGAGCAAGTGAACCATTTCATATTTCTTGAGCATTGGAAATGTTTGACCCCCGTTAATGAATATTGTTTCGATCAACAAGTATTTTTTTTAGACGAATAGCAATCATATATTAATAATCGGTCACCGAAATTACATCGTATCCATCATAATAACCTCTGTTAACATAGAATAGAGGGATAATACATAGATTGGCCGTCGGACGTAATGCTTGTCTTTGCAAGGGTATGAGCCACTGTGTTAGCTTGCCTCCGTGTAAACGAGAACTTGTACTCTCCCACTTCCCGAATTTGATCTTTGATGTCGTCAATGATTACTGCAAGGTCGTTACGGTCTGGCAGAGATTTCTACATGACCAAGATCACCGATTGACAATCGATCAACAAGTATTTTAGATAGAGAATTATTGCATCTTAATTATATTATTTCGAATTTGAATTTTTAAAAATATAACAATAATAATTTCAAATGCTTTTTTTTTAAAAAAAATCTATTGCAATCAGATGAATGTATAATGAATCGATCTACTTACAGTGTAGGACAGTTTTTATACTAAAAATGTTGCCGTTTAAATTTGGCTGGTCACATCAGAAACAAGAGGATAAAGATACAGCTAATGAGCAATCATTTATATCCTCTTACACGTCACATTATATTTCCGCTCGATATTACGAAAAACATCTACATGTTTTATCAACTTATCCAATTGCACCAAGAAGCGACTTACTAGAACAATTTGTCAAGAAAAATAAACTTAGCTATGCCATTGACCTGCTGATCAAGCATCATTTTGACTTTAATGAAAAAAAAAAACACTCGCAATGCAACTAGAGTTTATTATACTAATTAAGTGCTGAAAATACTTAAATGATTTATATATAATTGATCACATATACGGGAGGTACAAATTATTCCTATTCTTTGACCGACTATTAAAAACTTTCAAGTCAAGTTTCAATTATTATAACCAAAAATTATTTTCAAAAAATTTTTTGGTCACTGCTGGATATTATGAGTCTCAACGACACCAATTCAATATTAAAAAAAACCAACAAACTGACCTAGTTAATTGAAATTTTTTGTTTCAAAATCATAATTAATTGTTTATCACAATTTACGCACATGATGATGACGACCATTTTAAGCTCATATATGAACTAACCCATTAATTAATTTCAAATTTAGTAAGACATTTGAAGGATAACAAAATTTTAACATTGATTTGTTTCGAATGATTCAAACTTGAAATTATGTGATTAAACAAAAATAATTTAATTGCGAGTTAATTAGTGTCATACAAATCCTGAAACAAACAAAAACAAACCTTCTCCTATATATTTATAGACAGACAGATGGTCATTTCCCCTAAAGAATCGCTCAACCTTGACCGGGCAACGAGGCATCATCCCTCCGGCGACCAAAATAAGAGCCACGAAATCCCAATGGAACCTTTGACCAACCTAGAAACCCTCAAGCCTAGGGCAGAGGCTGTCATCTACTTTGCCTTTGTCTTCTTCATAATTTTGTACGCAATTGTCTTCCACATGTTCAAACTCTCTCCTTCGGACCTAATCAACAACATCAAGTTTTGGTTCCTTGTATCCAACACCCTAATCATCATTATCGCCGCGGATTACGGTGCTTTCCTTTCCTCTTCTTCGTCTTCATCGTCATCGTCATCATCATTGTCTTCGTCTAGCGCGGATCTTTACGAAGAGTACGCAATGATAAGAAGGCAGAGGAGCGTTTTTTCGGTCAGGACACGGTTTCCCGTGTTTGCAAACCCTAGCATCCCGGAGGAAAACCAGACCATCCATCAAGTCGATCACCACCATTGTCGTCCTCACGAGGTTCATCCTATCGATGACTTGCCAGACAAGTTACAATTGGCCCCGGAGAAAAATAGAGATGCAACGTCCGAATTCGACCTTCGGAGCCATGTTCCCGAGAGGAGGAGGACGCTGTCCCAACGAAAGATCCGTCGGAGCCAGTCCGACATCAGCAAGAAGAGGGTCGTCTTCGACGAGAGCAAGAATGTCGTCCGGCTGATCGAGTGCGAGGAGGATGACAAGCAACAACGTGCATGGGAATGCTGCAAGGCCGATGAGTACTCAAGATTGTCCGATGAAGAGTTAAATCAGAGGGTGGAGGATTTTATTAATAGGACCAACAATCAGATTCGATTTCAGAAGGACGTGTATTGTTAAAATGATATTAATCCAAGTGTTTAGCGAGATATTATTAAGGGGAAAATGTGTTTTAGAGTGTAAATTATCATCAGTTGAGGGATAGCTGAAGCAATGTATCAAACAAAATTTATTTTGATTAAGTCGGGGAAGAGGGTCACATATATTTGTTGGGACAGTTGCGTCTAAATACATTTTTATCTTTTGTAATCTGATGCTGTTATGTATTAATTTGCATTTCATTATTTATGTTACTCAGTAAAACCAGACGCTTTCCTTTTTCTTTTTTTAATAAAAATTGTGTCCTTTGTACATTTAACTTTGTCCTCAGGTACTTAAATACTTCGATAGGCCCACTAATGATCTGTGCCATGACTTGGAGTTTTGATGTTTGAACTTTGATTTCCTCGATGTGGGATGCGGTCGAAGGTTATGTCGGTTATGAGATTGTGTGTGTTTATAATATATTATAATTTTGGGAAAAGTATGTTTAAATATCTTGTTGTTTTGCTCTTTCCAATATATGATGTGGTTTTAAATGTCCAGATGTAATCTATGTAACTTATTTTTTAGATATTTTTGAGTTTCAAAAAATTTGAGTAAATGTCTAACCACATGTTTGTCTAAGTGAATAGACGTGGATATTTTATTTGTTTAAATTATGATGATACGATAAATTATCAATTTAAATCTAAATTTAAATAGTATTATGTATAATTCCTCTTTTATATACAATTCAGAACTCTTAGTCAATAAATATAATGTACGCAATGTGTGTATATATGTGTGCACACTTATCAATATATTAATCTAACATAATGACTTATCCAAAAAAGAAAAATGTAACATGATAATTTTTTAAAAATGGAATTAGATTGATAAACATAATTCCTCTAAGCAATGAAGCATTATTGAGATTTCAATTTTTTACAAATCATAGTTGCTGAAATGTCACGTGTTCCACTTCTGAAAATCGGTAGATCTATCTTGAAATTAGAGAACAATTACGAAAAAACAAGGCTGGTTCAAAGTTCAAACTAAAAAAAACAAATACGAATAGGGTTTTAAAAAATGCGGTTTGATCGATCGAACCGCGAATCAGGGTTCAAGGCAGGTCTTTTTTATGTCAAAAAATGAAGTCTGGTCGGATTGGTCATTTTTTGGGTAGACCGGACATTCAGACAAAAAATCTAGTCGGATCAGACGGTTCGCCCAAAAATTTGGTTTATATATATATATATATTAAATATTTTATAAATTATTTACCTATATACCTATATATATTCCAAATAATTACTTAAAAATCAGAAGAAAAACAAATTCAGTCCAGCCGGCTATTGAGCCGGTCGGCCCCAATTTCGGGTCGACCTCTAGATCGTTTTTCAAAATCCTGAATATGAATAATCCCTCGTTGGGCCCAATAAAATAGCCCATAATAAATAAACGAAGTCCGGTTGCAACCACAAAGAGCAAAGCCCATTAAAATTCTACCCCAACCAAACCGCAAATAACTAACAAAAGTAAGTTCAACAACCATGGGGATCCTAGGTTCCAGTTACCACAACTCCAACTGAGTGTTTCCATGTCCAACCACATTTAAGAATACTTCTGAATGGGCTTTTAAGGGGAAGTTTTCTACGATGGGGTTGCGCGACAGTAATGGGCAGTGGTTGGATTAACCCCTTTACTAGGTGGTCTATATTCAACTAAAAAGTGGAATCTATTTAATTAGACTAACTTTTTATAAGCTCAATCAATTTGAACTTTGTTTCTCATCTAATATCCTTTCATATGGTTGATGAAGAGTTCAGCTGAAATTTTTAGCTCCTGCAAATAAGATATTACTAAAAAAAATCGGTATCGAGTTAGACATTAACAAAATTGAATCTAAATTGTTAAATTCCTACAATGGCGAAAATCTGAGAGCCATAGACCAAAAGAAAGAATAATAATAAAGGACTGCATAAAGCCTAACCCCTTCCATCTCCATTAACACAATCGAATGCCATCTAAAACAAAACAGAAACTAAAAAAAACATATGTTGGTAGAGGTCCAATGTTCAAACCTTGGCTTTAAACATATGTTGTAATATAATAGAATTAGAATAGGATCTAAGAAAACAAAACAGAAACTCAATAACTCTAACAGTATTGGATTGCTTTCAGATCTTGATTGTTATAACTGGTCATCCTCCATCACAACATACAAAAATATATCATACACAACATTAAAAATCTAACTCAAAACCGCTCGATTGAGAACCAACATAGATTCAATGAAACTGCTACACAAGCCCATAAAAGATCCTGATCTTGAGCTAAACACTAAGAGAGGTTAAAGGTCGATACTTTAGCAAATTGATTCATGTCATAATTCAATATCGTATTCGAATACAATTAAAAAAAATGGTATTAAATGTAGAAATCCGGTTCGAATCTCGGCAGCGGAAATTTCCTTTTAATTTTTTTAATAGTTTTTTTAGTTGGATCTGACCACAATTCGAATTCAAACGACCATAAGTTCAAATTTAAATTAATAAAAACTTTAAAATATATTCAATTTATCCAAATACGAATTGAATACGAATTATGGAATATCAAATTCGAATTGAACTCGAATTGACTTGGAATTAATTCTTTACTCTTTAATATTTAATAAAAATATTCAAAATATTCAAAATTTAAAAGATGAATATAAATTAAGCTTATTATTTAGAGTTAGGATTAGGCATTTAGAATTAGAATATAAGATTATGGTTATTTTTCACCAAAAATAAAAGATTAATATTTTGTAGCAACTAATCTAACTTGTTTCTTTTTATTTTTTTTATTGATCTAACGAAGTAAAATATTATGTTTAACAGATAATTTAGATTAAATTATGTAATATTTTAAGAATTTAGGGTATATTTTATAGAAATTTAGAATTAAATGAATAAAATTAACTCAAATCCATCACGAATAATCGATGCATTGTAAAATTTTTAAATTATATTCAATTCATTTTTGACCAAATTTAACAAATCAAATTAGTAATGAATCAAATCAAATTAAATCAAATTCACTAATTAATTCTAACAATGAATATATCTATTTTAAGTGCAACCATAAGTTATGGGCCGGACTTACTTGGGCCATCTCCAGATAAACATCCCTTTCCTTTTAGGACAAAACACCTCTAAAAAAACACCTCTCTGGCTCTCTCTCGCTATTAACTCTTGGATTCTGTCCTCGTTCCCAACTCCACGGGGGTATCTTCCTTTGTTTGCTTCGTGGGTTTTCTTTGCCGCTAAAAACTATTGCTACCCATTAGCCAAAGATTGAATCTTCAACGGGGGAGCCGTTTCTATTCCAAAGATTGAATCTTTATTTGAAATTTGCGTAGTTGATATAAAAGATTGCTCTTTTATTTGTCTTCTTTTATAGTTATCAAGTGTTGGAGGTTATAGGATGGTGAGAGGGAAGCGAAGCCGTGCCCATAGGGAGGGTGGAGGAGGAGGAGGAGAAGGAAAGAATCAGAAGAGAAGGGGCAACAACGAGAGAGATGAGAGTGAGTTGGTTGTGTATAGGATACTCTGCCCCAGCTCGGTTATCGGGAGTGTCATTGGTAAGGGTGGGAAGGTGATCAATTCGATTAGGCAGGAGTCGAAGGCGAAAGTCAAGGTCGTGGACCCATTTCCGGGTGCCACTGATAGGGTTGTGACCATCTATTGCCATGTCCAGGAGAAGGTGGATGTTGACATTGAGGACGAGTTTGATGATGAGAACGAGCCGCCGGTTTGTGCTGCTCAGGACGCACTTTTCAGGATGCATAACGCAATAGCGGGTGCCGTCGGGATGGTTGGGAAGGGAGACGAGAAAATGGGGGAGAAAGAGGAGTGTCGGATTCTGGTTCCGTCCAGCCAGTCCTCCAGTATCATCGGGAAGAGTGGTTCGACGATAAAGAGGCTGCGAAGCGAGACAGGAGCGAGCATTAAGGTCACTCCCAAGGATGCGTCTGATCCAGCACATTCATGTGCTATGGACTTTGATAACTTTGTTCTGGTTAGCATCTTGCAAACTTCACTCTTTGGACAATATTTGTTGCTGTTGATGATGAAAATCTTATTCGAAATTGAGCCAGATCTGGTTTTCCACTTTTCCTTGATACTTGTGCTAGTCTGATTGGATTCAACTGCTCTGATTGTTACAATTTCTTCGAATGCACGGACTCTTTGATTTTGTTTCTTTTGCCAGTTTCTTTTGCTGCTTTTGTATGAATCTTTACTTGCATATATTGTCTGATGAACTCACTGCTGCATAATATCTGATGTTTCTCTTTTATGATTATTGATTTTTGTCGTCCAACGATTGTTTTGCAAGGCTAATTTGTTTTCCCTTTATCCTTTGTTGGGAATAGATAACCGGTGATTCAGATGCTGTGAAGAAAGCTTTATTTGCCATTTCCATGATAATGTACAAGTTTGGCCCCAAAGAAGAAGTTCCTCTTGAGACAACGATCGTTCCTCCTACTATTATGCCACCAGATGTCCCTCTTTATCATCCAGGTGGATTGTACCCAAGCTCAGACCTGATTCTTCCATCTAGATCAGTTCCGTCGATATTTGGTGCTCCACATGTGCCTGAACTTCACGGCTTTCGAGATTCCGCTAGTCCGTGGCCGGTTTACTCTTCTAGTCATCTTCTTGTAGCTCCCAGTTTTGGTAATGACTCCGTGGAATTAAAAGTAAGGGTGTTATGCCCCCATGATAAGATTGGACGTGTAATTGGCAAGGGAGGGAGTACAATTAAGAGCATAAGGCAGACCAGTGGTGCTCGTGTTGATGTCGATGATAAAATGACTAATCGTAGTGAGTGTATGATCACAATTAATGCGACTGAGGTTTGTATTCTAGTTCTCTTATTAGTTAATCTACATCCCATTTTAAAAAAATGAACGATAACTGGAATTTCTTTATATCTTAAAAATGATCTTTGAGAATGGATACCGTTCGTCTGATCGAGTGACCATTGTTGGGTGTACCACGTGTCTTTTTTTTGCAGGCTCCTAATGATTTGAAATCCATGGCGGTAGAAGCTGTTTTATTGCTTCAAGAAAAGATTAATGATGAAGATGATGACACTGTCGCCATGAAGCTTCTCATTCCATCTAAAGTGATCGGATGCATTATTGGAAAAAATGGTTCGATCATCACAGAAATGAGAGATAGAACCAACGCTGACATCCGAGTATCAAAAACTGAGAAGTCTAAGCATGCCGATGCTAGTGATGAATCCGTTGAGGTTTGCCCTCTCAGCTTTTTCGTTCTCTCATCTGTCCCCCTTACAGCCTTAACTTTTTTGACCTCCTACTAAATAGGTTACAGGAGAAGTCAGCAATGTGAGAGATGCTCTCGTCCAGATTGTTCTAAGGCTCAGAGATGATGTCCTAAAGCCAAATGAAAGTGTCCGAACTCATGCTGGTCCTGAATCCTTTTATTCAGGTGGCTCTGGCTTTTCAGTACCATCATTTATGCCCTCGCTATCCCCTGCTGCTTCGATAGGTTATGATCAGAGAGTTGAAACTGGATCCGGTTCAGGCTTACTTTCATCCGATGGCTTGTATGGATATGGAACATTTCCGGTATGCACTGAATATTATGGTATTATGCTTTCATTGAGCTGACAAAATTGTTTCACAATCTTGCTTACCAAATCTATTGTAAACTAACCAAGATAGGCCATCAATGCATATCAATCTATGCAAATCATCCTTTTGTTGAGCGAATAGCCACTTCTTCTATTTACTTCTGTTCAGTGATGTCCTTTGCATATTTATTTGCATTGTTCAGTGTTGTACTTTAAACCAAGTACTGCACTTGACCTTCTTGTGCCTTGAAAATGATGTGTGGTTGAGTTTTGGGTAAGGAAGCATGTACCCTTGGTTGCTTATTGCTGTCATGATATTCACCATGATCCATTGAGGACAAAGAGACAATGGTTACCGATCAATTTCACTGACTTGGATTTGCTGTCTTGTTGCTGTTTTTTGGAAGACGCAAAGTTGAACAATGTGTGCTGAGCTTTCTATGATCGGTTGATTGTTTGTAAACATCCAGTTATTGATCTTTGTGAAAACAGTTAAGATAAGAAATGTTTGAACTCAACTGCCATAATCTTTATTCTTCTCATAAGAGGATTTATAGAGCTAGGGTACAAGAGAGAAAAACAGAAGAGAGGGAAGAGCTGTAGCAGACCGGCAACGGCTCTCTTTTCTTGGAATGAAATAAAGCATGGAAACTAACTATAAACTACTGACATAAAACCATCAAGGATGGGCTCCTAATTAACTAAGCAAACAACAATAAAGTGAAGAGCATGGGTCTTCACGAGTACCAACAAATCTGCAGACTTGCAGATTTGTTCCCCTGCCATCAGGTCCAAGAGCTGAAGGCACCACGACTTAGATTCATCAAACATAGCATAGAACAACCTGCACATCATAAAGTAAATCAGCATAACACTCACTCAATTAATTCAACACTCCCCCTCAAGCTTGGTTTGTACAAATTGTGTAAACCAAACTTGGAGCAGAAGTGGTGGAATAGGTTAGGTTTGAGAGCTTTAGTGAATATATCAGCAGTTTGATCACAGCTGCGCATGTAGGGTGTAGCAATGTCTTTATTGATAACCTTTTCTCTTACATAGTGACAATCAACTTCGATGTGCTTGGTCCTTTCGTGAAACACAGGATTAGCAGCTATGCTTATAGCAGATTTATTGTCACAAAACATATTCATAGGAAGTGAGGGAGGAAAACCCAAGGAGGTGACAAGTTGTCGTAACCAGATCAATTCAGCAGCAGTAAGGGCCATTGCCCTGTATTCCGATTCAGCTGACGATCTGGACACAACACTTTGTTTTTTACTCTTCCAAGTGACGAGATTACCTCCAACAAAAGTGCAAAAACCACTTACTGACCTACTTCCAGGAGCACTAGCATAACTAGCATCCGAGTAGGCAGTGATATTCATGTGACCTGCACGTTTCATCATCAATCCAAGTCCAGGACACGACTTTAGGTAATGTAATATGCGATTAGTAATAAGGGCATGACTTGTTCTGGGGCTGTGCATAGCTTGACTTATCAAGCTAACAGCATAAGCAATTTCTGGTCTAGTAATGGTCAAGTATATAAGCTTACCAACCAGCCTTTGGAAGCTTTGAATGTTAGGCAGTGGCGTGCCTTCAGTAAGAGAGAATGTGTGACCAAACTCAAGTGGAGTCTCAGCTGGTGTGGACTCCAGTTTTTTTGTTTCTTTTAACAGATCAATCACATACTTACGTTGACACATGTGGATTCCTTGAGATGAGTAGGCAAACTCAATTCCAAGGAAGTATTTGAGCACACCAAGGTCCTTGATGTCAAACTTGTTTTTTAAGGCTGTCTTGACATGCTCAATTCCTGTCTGATTGCTTCCTGTAACAATGATATCATCGACATACATGCATACAACAATATTTCCTTTTGATGAGTTAAGAGTGAACATGGTGTTGTCAGCATGACATTTCTGAAATCCCAAGCTTAGCAATTCTTTGCTCAGTTTATGGTACCAAGCTCTAGGGGACTGTTTTAGGCCATAGATAGCCTTTTTTAACTTGCAAACGTTGCCAGATTTGATCATAGAGTGCCCTTCAGGTGGATCCATGAAGATTTCTTCCTCCAAGTCTCCTTGGAGGAAGGCATTCTTCACATCCATTTGGTAGAGAGGCCAATTCTGATTTGCAGCAGCAGAGATGATAACTCTGATGGTGTTCATCTTTGCAACAGGGGCAAAGGTTTCAGTATAGTCTATACCAGGGGTTTGAGTGAACCCCTTGGCCACTAACCTAGCCTTATACCTCTCTATAGAACCATCATTGTTGTATTTAATTTTGAATAACCATTTGCTACCAACAGTTTTCTTACCAGCAGGAAGATCAGCAGGTGTCCAAGTGTTGTTCTTTTCTATAGCTTTTAGTTCCTCATCCATTGCTTCCTGCCAGACTTTAAAGTTCTTGGCTTCTTCATAGCTTGCTGGTTCTTTTTCAGCTTCAACAGTTGTTAGGAAGCATAGGAACTTTCTTGAAATAGTGTTATATGAAACATACCTGGTCATCGGATGTGCTTTCACGTTGCACACCTTGTAGTTTACTGGCTTTTTTATCCTCTGAGATCTTCTTAATTCTGTATCTTGGTTGAGAGAGTTCATCTCAGAGGTTTGAGGCACAGTGGTATCCTTGCTTCCAAATCTCCCTCTTGGTTGTTTTGAGTTCCTGTGATAAACAAGAGGATAATAGGTTGGTATTACCATGTTTTCTGGGTTGTCTCTTGTTTCGAACTCTTCATCTTGCTCTTCCAGATTTATTTCTTTTTCAGTAGCCTCTTGCTCTTCCTGATCTGCCGACTCTGTGCTTGAGTTTCCAGTTTCCATATTTTGATAAGAGACACGAACTTTGTTGATGTCAAGTGTCTCGTTCACTTGAATCTCCCCCTGAAACTCACTAGCAGATTCTGCAGGTAACCTGTCAACATAGTATGCTTCATTTTCGACAAAAGTGATATCTCGAGAGATATACTTTTGTTTAGTTTTAGGATTGAAGCATTTATAACCCTTGATAGTGGACGAGTAACCTAAAAAAATGCATTTTTCAGCTCTGGGATCATGCTTGTCTCTTCTAATACTAGGAATGAGAGCAAAGCACACACATCCAAACACTTTAAGGTGATCCAAGTTGATAGGTCTCTGCAGCAGAATTTCCAAAGGAGGTTTGAACCCTAAGTTCTTGTTCGGGGTTCTATTGATCAAATAGCAGGAGGTTATGAGGGCATCAGACCAGTACAACTTAGGCACATTCATTTTAAAACGAATTGCCCTAGCTACTTCAAGTAAATGTCGATTTTTTCTCTCAGCAACACCATTTTGTTGAGGAGTATAGGTGCAAGATTTCTGATGGACAATGCCTAATTCTTTGAGTTGATGTGAAATGCTTGCATATTCAGTACCATGATCAGATCTTAAGATCTTGATTTGTTTATGAAACTGAGTGGAGACCAAGTTTTTGAACTCTTGAAATCTGTCAAACACCTCAGTTTTGTTTTTCAACAGATAAAGCCAAGTGGTTTTTGTGAAATGGTCAATAAAAGTGACAAAATATTTGAACCCATCATAAGAAGTACAAGGAGAGGTCCATAGATCAGTATGCACTAATTCGAAAGGCTCCTTGTATTCAGTATCTGAAGTAGAAAAAACAAGTCTAGTAGCTTTAGCAAGCTTACATTCGGTACAGTTGTGAGCAATGGGCTGATTACAGGGAAAAATTTTATTTAAAACAACATCCGAAGGGTGTCCTAGCCTAGAATGCCAGGTTTCTGGGTTTGCTTGTGCAGAGGCACTTAGAGCAACATGATCACTTTGAGTGAAAGCACCTAGATGATCATCCCATTCATCAACCACATACAGCCCATTTTTCACTCTTCCTTTACCAATCATATTCCCTGTTTTCATGTCCTGAAATAGAACATGAACAGGATCAAAAATGACTCTACACCCTAAGTCTTTAGTGATTTCACTCACAGACATAAGTTTAGCAGAGAGTTTATCAATGAATAAGACATTAGACTTGTTTCTACTGTTAAAGAACATCTTCTCACCTTGACCAGATAAAGACAACTGATCACCATTAGCAACAGATATATTTAACTTAAGAGGGTCAGAGTTTATATTTGTCAGATCAGTCTTGTCGTAGGTCATGTGATGGCTTGCGCCTGAATCTACAATCCATTTATTCTTTTTCGAACTGAAGACAGAGTAAGTGAAGCATGGAGTTTTACCTCTGGCGTTGTAGCTTTCCTGAGGTGTACCACTGGATTGCTCGTCAGGCTGAGGTGGTATGGTGTTCTGATTGTTCATCGTGTTTGAACCACGAAGTTATTGTAGTAGCAGCTGAACTTGCTGCATAATCTGATCAGTAGCACTAGCTTCAGATGTTTTAGTGGTATCATTGGATTGAGTACCTTTAGAGGAAGTCTCAGCAAGACTCCCAGCTGATAGGTTTGCAGTGGGTTGCTTCTGGAGCTTGAGGTGCGGGTGCAAGAACCAGCACCTGTCTTGTGTGTGTCCTGCCTTCTTGCAGTGTTCGCAGAACAGGTGGCTGTTGCTGCGATAGGTGTTGGTGTAGTTACCAGATCTTCCTCCTCCTCTTCCTCTGAAGTTGTTAGCTCCCCTGTAGTTGGTGGAACTCCTGTTTTGGTTAGTATAAAATACACTAGCATCAGTGTGGTCATCCTTTAGTTTAGGATTTGGCATGACTTTCTTACGAGTTTCCTCAGCTTGTAATCTGGAACTCACATCTTCAAAAGATGAGAGTTCAGAGGAGGTGAGGATTTGATCAATCACGCCTTCAAACTCAGGCTTTAGAGACGCAAGATGGTCAAATATCTTGTCTTGCTCAAGCCTGAGTTGAATCGTGTTGGTATCAGAAGTGGGAGGCCTGAGAATTTCAAGCTCATTCCACAACTGTTGTGTTCTTCCAAGATGCTCAATATATGAAACATCTCCTTGCTTGCTGTTCGCAAGTCTTTTCTTGAGCTCATAAACCTTAAACAGGTTCTTTTTGTTCCCATACATCTTTTCCATAGCGTTCCAAAGATCTTTTGAAGTATTTGCATGAGCAAATATATCATAGATCTTTGGTTCAAGAGCACTATGGATCAATCGTATGACCAGCTGATCATTAGCTTCCCAAACTCCAAATTCTTCACTCTCTTTATCAAGAGGTGAAGCAACTTTGCCATTGACATACCCAAGCATATGCTTGGTGTTTAATGTCATGGTGGCAGCTTTTGCCCATGACAAATAGTTTTGCCCATTTAGGAGAGTAGGGGTGAACTTTAAATGAGTACTACTCTCACTCTCAAAGGCTATGATTTTTTTTGTGGAGCTGGTTGTGATGTTTTCTGCAGTAGCAGTAGTTTCTGGATTTTGGTTTGTGGACATTTTTCTTGAGCTGCTTATGGCTCTGATACCATGTGAAAACAGTTAAGATAAGAAATGTTTGAACTCAACTGCCATAATCTTTATTCTTCTCATAAGAGGATTTATAGAGCTAGGGTACAAGAGAGAAAAACAGAAGAGAGGGAAGAGCTGTAGCAGACGGCTCTCTTTTCTTGGAATGAAATAAAGCATGGAAACTAACTATAAACTACTGACATAAAACCATCAAGGATGGGCTCCTAATTAACTAAGCAAACAACAATAAAGTGAAGAGCATGGGTCTTCACGAGTACCAACAAATCTGCAGACTTGCAGATTTGTTCCCCTGCCATCAGGTCCAAGAGCTGAAGGCACCACGACTTAGATTCATCAAACATAGCATAGAACAACCTGCACATCATAAAGTAAATCAGCATAACACTCACTCAATTAATTCAACAATCTTTCTTTTATCTACAGTTGTTGCTTTTTGTGGAAATCATTTTTTCAGAATCTTTTGTGCTAGGTGAGAGAAAGTGGTTACAACTCAATCTCCTCATATTCGCCTAAGCTATATGGAGGGTATGTATCGGATTTTATTTGATGTTCTAGATTGTGTTTGGTTTATGAAATGATGGTCTAAGTTGAGATTTATCCCCTTGTGCAGATTGCCCTCAAATTCCATTCTTGAGATGTTGGTGCCTGCCAATGCAGTGGGCAAAGTGATGGGCAAAGGAGGTGCAAATATCACCAACATAAGAAATGTATGTTTTAATTTTATACTAACTAATACGCGTGATCTTTTCAATTGCAATTGTTCTCGATTGATATTTTCTCTCATCCTACTGCTTTTATCTGATGTTTGATTCAATCACAAACTCACGGCTATCTTTTATGTACCAGATATCCGGAGCAACAATAGAGTTGTCTGATCCCAATTCAGTTAGGGGTGATCGTATTGCCCTGATCAGTGGCACGCCAGAGCAGAAGCGTGCAGCGGAAAACCTGATCCAGGCATTTATAATGGCAACTTAATTTCCAAAATTCCTGGCTGCTTTTAGCTCTCCGTTTGTTCATCTCATGAGTTACCTTAGTTTCTATCGGGTGTCTTTTTTGAAGCCTGTTGAGTTCCTAGGTTTCTGCCTCCAGATACTCATGCTTCGTATCTCAATCTCGCCCTCACTGATTTTCTGCAGATCTTAGAACGCCTTAGGATCTCTCTCTTAGGATCGACTCCAGCTCATGTCCAACTTGCTTAATAATCTGTTGTTATGATACTTTCCGACAAACTCGCTCTGAATTTGTGCTTCCAGTCAGTGCCATCAAACACTGCCGTTTCCTCGGAAAGCTTATAAATCAAGCAGTTTGCTATAAATCTCCACATCATATTATCTTTTTCTCACTCGAGTGCAGCTCAATGTCATGCTCATTGTGAGCATTGTCGCCTTTTCCTTTGACGACTCTTTTTTCTCCAATGCTCTGCACGACTCTCAGCACCAGCTGTTGGAAAATTCATGAAGTTCACTTCATTTATTCTAGAAGATTCTGGAGTAACATATCTAAATATTTCATATTTGTTTTGGCCTTTCGTCTTGGATATCCTGGTCAAGCCTACCTACCATCTAAGCAGTTAATCGGATATGTAACGATATCAACAAAAAATCTTGCTCTGGTCTTTTCTGTTAGCCAAATTTTGATCTTGTTTTCAGGACAATTGTGGTCCAGCTCCATTTTGTGCGTCATATCTTCGAATCTACATCACTTGGCCCTCTGACAAGATACTCAGAGGTTAGAAAAGATAATGTTGCTGCGACTTCATTCAGTTTCTGAGTACATATTCATCCAACTAGTTGACCTCTCTCTATCGTTTACATCGTGCTTACTTCTTTTTCTCACAACTTCATCTCCTGGTAACTCCGTCTGCTAGTAGCCCAGGGTTCAATGCATTTCAGCCAATGTATAGAAATAACACACTCATCAGTAATTTTGAGTGCGGCTTCTATTTCTCTTAGTCTTCGATCTTCTTTCTCCAACTTCCATTGTATTTATTTTCTCCTCGAGTGGTTTGAGAGTGCCTGGCGTGCTGACTCCATCAAGCTCGTGATGCTCCTTACCATTATAAGGTCTAGCTCTGCTGTAACTTTTCCTGGATAGCAACTTGTAAGCAAATAGTCTGTCCTCTGTTTCTTTGACATACATGCTTTCTCTGTCTTGTATATTCCCATTCTGAGCATGTCCCTCTCAATGTCTCTAATCTATCACGACTGGAGAAGTAATTCATGGCATTCGCAATAGGCGGCATCAGCATAGCTTCTAGCGAGTTGTCTAGGCAGTCTGGTATTGAACTGTGAATTATTTCTCGTCTGGAAAACGAGGATAACCTGTTTGTTTCTCCGTCTCTTTGTAAGTCATCTTTCGGTTCTCTAGGTAATTTTGTATAGGTCCATTTGATCATTATGGGCATTTTATGTCATCGTTGACAAACCATAGTCCTCTTTGCTGTAAGATGTTCTAGGACAGATCTGCCAAGGTTGAATGTGGAATCAGCATTCCTTATCCATTGATCTTGAGCAGTTGCTCCTTCACCTTCACCTTCATCATGATCATATTTTCTTCTTCAACGATCAATTTCTAAACAAAAATTGCATCTTCCCCTCTCCGTAACTCTCTTTCGTTTATTTAGAAGGTGATTGAAGACCAAGAAAGTTGGTCAGTGGCCTACACAAATTCATTGGCTTTGTTCTGTCCCTTCCATTCTTATATGTTGATGTTCAAACTGATTTGAAGAACTAGTATTGGTCTTTCTGTAGTTTTATGGTTCTTGCATTGAAACTACTTTGCAGGAGACAAAATATTGATGTTTGTCTGGTTAATGCCGTATCTTAGGCTGTATGTTTTCATGCTGTTGTAAGACCTCAGGTGATAGTCAACAATTCTGCATATGTTCAATATTTTTAGCTTGTAACTATTATCGAACATGGAGAAGAATAGAATGGATACGAAACTCGAAATATATTTGTTTGCTTTCGATCTTTAATTCTGTAAATGTCGATGTTCATTCTTATTCAAGGGTTTCCCTTTTGTTTTTATGGTATGATGATGGTGTTGGGAGTGAGATCAGATTAGGTGCGGATTAGCCTCAATCCCTACCATGCGGACTGGTTTTTTAAAGGGTAATTTAGTCTTTAAGCAGAAAAAATGAAATTATTAAAAAACTTAACAGAAACCCTATAATCAATCAACGTAATCTGTATTTCAAAACCAAAATTTTTAAAAATCAAATCTAAACCTCGCAAATCTACTTACTCATTAGAATGGGACTCCCCCATATTCAAAAAACCGAAACATACGCTAATCAAATCTACAATTCAAGAGAGAGAGAGAGAGAGAGAGAAACAGAGAGAGAGAGAGAAAGATGGGGAGGAAGAAGGGAGTGGCGGTGTTCGAGGAAACAGCGCCGGATGGATTCGACCCAGAGAATCCGTACAAGGATCCGGTGGCGATGCTAGAGATGAGGGAGCACCTGGTCCGAGAGAAGTGGATCGACATCGAGAAGGCCAAGATCCTTAAGGAGCGCCTCAAGTGGTGCTACCGAGTCGGGGGGTCAACCACCGCCAGAAGTGCCGCCACCTCGTCGAGCAGTACCTCGATTCCACCCGCGGTATCGGATGGGGCAAGGACCACTTCCCCCTCTCTCTCCACGGGCCCAAGGTCGAGCCGGCGGAGGTAGATTGATTGCGTGGGGCGAGAGTGTTCGGAGGTGGCTGTAGAAGTACGCAAACATGAAGCCATGATCTACAATAACAACACATTAGGAATCCACCAAAACAAAAATTACATAGATTAGAAAATTTTCAAAAATCAAACCTGGATTTTGGTACTCTTGAACCCAGATACTGGTACATTTAGTGATAATATTGGTGCCTCTGTTTAATAATAGTGGTTTATTTGTGTTCAGTATTGGTACATTTATCACAATAATGGTACTTTTGTATAATATTATCACTCTTTTTAAATCATCACCACAACATTGGATTAATTTTAACGATTCTTGTTCACTTACCATGATAATTAAATATCTAAATAAATTTTGAAGCTACAACAACAATGAAATCTCCGAACAATTCTGAAAAGCAGGAATCATTATTGGCTAATTCGCGGAGTCATGGTAATACATATGCCCAGATATTGGTACCTTTAGTGATAAAATAATGGTACCATGATCTACAATAACAACACGGATTAGGAATCCACCAAAAGAAAAATAACACAGATTAGAAAATTTTC
>SOPF01026593.1:15749-69998 GCA_012979155.1 Hypericum perforatum | reverse complement strand
GAGTCATGGTAATACATATGCCCAGATATTGGTACCTTTAGTGATAATATTGGTGCCTCTGTTCTGTAATAGTAGTTCATTTGTGTTTACTATTGGTACTTTTTTCACAGTAATGGTACTTTTGTTCAATATTGTCACTTACAACGCCAGAGTCGCTTACAACGTCGGAGTGCGGAGTGCAGGATCAACGACGAGGACTATCTGGGTGGGAAGACGGAGTGGTGGCATCGATTGATAGTGTCAGGTGGTGTCGGGGATTTGGAGTCCGGTGAAAAATTGGGAGTTATGGTTATTCAATTATTTGGTGATTTGAAATCCTATTTTTTTTAAACCTCCGAACGTATACTTTCACTAGAAAAATGATTGATCAGGTTTCCTTATGCTTTCATTAGTAGTTAACTCCCGAATTCGAACCAAAGATGGACACAACTAGTCCCCCACTCATACATGCATAGCTTCATCTAACCAAAAATAATAAGATGAAGCTGGTAGAAATAAAATCCAGATGACTATAAACTAATCATCTACACATGGTGCTGTGAGGAACCCGAACTCCTCTTCCGTCTCTCTTAACAAGATGCGGAATGCAGGGTGACCCAGATACTTGGTGGGGATGACGATCCTCTTCTGCTCTTCCCCGATACAAACAGCCAGGTACCCTTTCGGGACATTGTTATCTGGGGCGTCTTTTGCAGTAGTGTCCGAAAAGGACAACGTTCTCCTGAAAAACTTGATGCTGCTACTTCGGGTCGCCGTTGTCTTCTTCTTCCTCTTCGTCGGAGTCGTCGGGGTCGAAGGTGGAGACGTTGACGCAGGAGAAACGCTCTAAGGACGAGAAGAAGGCAAAAATTACCCACCCCGTCATGCCATTGAGATTCTCCGCCGCCGCCTCCCCCGTGTTCGCGTTCTCTTGGTTGCTGTTGTTGCTCTCTATTTTGATTTTTTCTTCGTGAAGAAATATCATGAGCCTTTTTAACCATAAGAAAAGAGCATGTAGCAAGCATATCCCAAATTAGAAGATTGAATTAATTGGAAGAGGGATTTAGAAAATTGAATTATAGAATTTAAATTTCAAAATTAAACCGGAGGAATTTGGAAAAGGAATTACGTTTGAAGAGATTTGGGGTGGTTATGGATTTGAAAGGAAGAGCATAATACCTATTTTACCTTTATAAATAATAACCCTTAGATCAAAATTTTAAGAATTGATTTATCATCCAAGGGTGTAAAAATCATCCCTATGATGGGATTAAGTTTTAGTAGTTCCCATATAATCTTTTCCCGTTGGGAGTAAGTCCAATCACTATGTCCGAATGATCTTGGTTTGAAGGAGACACGGAGAAGACAAAATAATGCTAACTTTTAAGTGACTTTTGGTCTTATGAAATTATTTAACCAATTCTTGGAAAGGGTCATGTCAACTCATCATAACAGAAAAAAGTCGGCATAATTTGATATACTTTTGGGTCTGCTCTTCCTTAACATACATTTGGTACATAATTTGATATAGATTTCAATTGATTTGATCTTCTTATTGTTTATGATGTGGTCGATTTCTTAGTGGCCCATCTAGAGATTATTAATGAAACCTTCAAAAATGCAACTCCAGCAATTAATGCATATCCGACGAGAATGTGGCTGCGAATTCTCCACACTGCGTGGATTATCTAACGAAAAAACGCGTTAAGTTTATGGATTTCAAATCCACAAAAAATTAAAAATCTGACACCATCCACCAGTTAGTGGTTATATGAATTATATTGTTTTAATCAATCAATCAAATATTGAGACGTAACAACGTAATTTTTTTTTAATATAAATTAGTTAGTTCTACAAATTATCGAATATTCAGAAATAACCGTCGCACCATCATAAGCTTAACTTATTTGTGCTTCCAATTCATAGCTTTTCGTATTAATCAATTAACGCATGTTGGACCAATATGCGACAGGATTCACATCAAGCATAATTACCTTTGTTCCAATAATCACAGAACGAGAGCAACATAATAGACATCTACATTAATTTTGTTGGCATGTGTATTACATTAACCTATCAAAATCGAGCAAAACATGATAAAAACTTATCAGAATTTTCTCAATAAAAAATTTCTCTCTCTCTATTTTAAGCTTACGTTGTCTCTCTCTTTCTTCCTCTCTAAATTATATATATATATATATATATATATATATGATTAAACTGAAATAACCTTCTACCGATTCATCTTCGCATTAGATTATTAGTATATCAATTAATTAGGCC
The DNA here is from genome assembly GCA_012979155.1 of Hypericum perforatum. Lineage (NCBI taxonomy): Eukaryota > Viridiplantae > Streptophyta > Magnoliopsida > Malpighiales > Hypericaceae > Hypericum > Hypericum perforatum. Next base: position 67,736 of record SOPF01026593.1, on the reverse strand, counting down.
TAGTGGAAGACTCAATTTCATATGTCGCTCAGATTAAAACCGAGTTAATCATTCTATACAACTTCCCATCTTGCCTATTGGAAGAAGGAAGGAATTGGGAGCAAATTTATCTCCTAAAACCGTGACCATTTACTAGATCGATATAGATTTTAGAATGAAAAAGTTCAAAAGTGAAATGGATGACGACCATGCGACACTGCCCATGATATACATCTATATATTATATAGCTAGTCCTGGACCTCGTGAACCAATACATAACTTTATTGGAGTCAATTACCTACGTCAAAAAAGTTTATCATTATTTTTTGTTAATCCATACAAGTATTGTGGTCAGTCGATCAATTCTCTTTTAACACATACGTCCATTTCGTTTAGAATGAATGTTGTTTGATAAGAGCGGGGCAAACTGAAACCATTATTAGTGTCGTTCTTATCATTGATGCAAGTCCACCACCACACAATATATTGGAACTTATTGAAATTATTTAAAAAGTGGATATGCAACGTTATCGGGTTAAGGAAAAGAATTTTTGGTTTCTCCTATTGATGCATCAATACCACACATATAGTCGATCCAGTTTATAATACACGAGACTCTAACTTTTTATTATCTTTCAAAATTTTATTAATATGAAAATTCAAGCCACATCAAAAGAAGCCAATTAATTAGCCGGACCAAGTAAATAAAAAATACGGCGAGGATTATAAGTAAGATCATAAGTTGTATGCAGAGATTCAATATATAATTTCGTTCACTCCATATTAATATTGTCTAGCTAGATAGGCGTCCATGGAGGCCAATGTCGCTATAGAGTCCGTTGGAACAAATTAGAACCACAACAACGAGTGGATACAAGAAAATTAGCTAACTAACAAACCTGATAAGCTTGGTGGGTGCCATGATCCTGGTTGGTGAAGACTCTTTAGAACACATCAAACTCCTCTCTTACTTGTACTGCAAGAATAATCTTCCTGAAAAACCTAGATACATAAACCTAAAAACATACATATCTTATGAACAAATTCTACATACTTTGGTCATGCAAATTAATATATTGAACAATATGTTGCAGTGAATTAATCTAAAACGATTCGCTATTAAAAAAATATGTCTCAGATCACCTTTTTCCAAAATTATCCTAGATCTAGCTAATACAAAGGTCGAGTAAATCAGACTGTAAAATTTGTCTTTTGAAAGGTAAAATGACAAATTTTTAAAGAAAGCGTTCATCATTATTAAATAGCAACTAGTCCTGAACATCATCGAATTAAAGCCGAGACCAATACCAAAGTGAGAGATGGCGACCAAACCAGACCAAAAAGAACATTCCGACAAGTTCTAGCATGACACCATCGTAACACAGTGCCCGACCTTCAAAAAAGACCTCATTCGGGCACCAACCACTATGACATTCCAACAGCATGCAGCAAATAAGGCAAACCATAGCTTGTTTATCTTAATAATCACACCATTCACTAACCCATCCACTCCGAGAAGTTCCAGCACACCAACTTACCCTCAAACCGGAGCTAAACCACAAAACAAAAACTAATCCCTTGGACAGCTTAATGTTGCCAAGGGTTGGCGATGAAACGATGGAAAACTGGCTAAACTTTGGAATGCGACAAAATTTAGTAATATTTAATATTTGTTCAAATTGTTTTCTAATATTGGAAATCATATGCACATATGCATTAACCGAACAAGAAACTGTTCTTATAAAACTTTATGGAACTCATAATTACGCTTTTTCCACGTCCATTGCACGCATGTTGACTAAAGACAAAATAGCCGTAATTAAAAAAAGAGTTTTGCTAGATTGTTGGGCCAATTTAAAAACTTACCCCTTAGTCAATTAGTAATTTTACATGGTCGGTCATTACTCAGTAGACCCGTGGACCATGTCTAAAATTAGGGAAATTCCGATTACTTTTTGTACGTACTTCGGTATAGTACGGAGCTCATGTATTTCAATATCTTTTTATCGACAATAAATATCTAGATATTTATCAGATCTAGTAATACAGGTGACAATTGTAAATTTTTTGTTTAAAAAAAACAAATATCTCACCGAGCTTTGATATGGTACGGAACTCACATGTTCTTTCTTTATTAGTCACAAGTTTCAAAATCTTTTTTATTGAATCACCCAATAATTATTTAAATGTTCATTGGATTGAGAAATATAATTTTGAATCTAGTGAATTTTTGAATAACAATAAAATTTTATCAACAAATATTTTACAATATAATATTTTTAATATTGTAATTCTTGGGATGTAACTACCCTTGGAGTTTTTATGAGTAAAATAATATTATTTTTCAAAATAAATAATATTTTTAGTAAATTAAATTTGAGACATCTTAATTATGTCACAATATTATGAATTGATCCAAACTTGTTTTGGTATATGTTTCAATCTTTCGACGTTAAGAGAAAATGTTTCAAAATGGCGAGAAAATTAACACATGATTTAACATATGGGTACGTGTATAATTATTTGATCATTTTTGTTTAGACCAAAGTATTAATGGAGGTATGGTTCCTAAGATCTAGCTATGAAGTCCATGCACGATTACACACGAATTTGATACCCAGATGGGATACATCGCCAGTTTAATTTGTTTTTTTTACCTGTGTGCATTATTATTTTATTAGGGACTCTGAATTCAAGGCCCCCTATTGTTTAAATTGAATCGGTGTGAAGAATTAAATAAAATTGTGCCGCATAATCTTTATTGAATGAGTGCATTAGCTCTTATAGAGCTCATCGGTACAGCATGGAGTTGAGGATAAGTGCAAATCAAAATGCAAAGATGAAATGATAAGCTAAGACTAGTAACTATTTGATAAAATAAACTACGACTTAAAATAACAAACAAGATGTGATCATTATTATCTTTAACACTCCCTTTCAAGTTTTCAAATAGAAGTTTGTAATGCCTAACTTGCAAAATAAAAATTGAAATCGATCACGACCAAGTGCCTGTCAAGATGTATGCAAGTTGACCAGCAGAGTTAATTTTGCGTGGTGATATCTCATTAGTTTGGATATATTCATGAACGAAATAGCAGTCTATTTCAATGTGCTTAATGCATTGGTTCTAAATGTAAGATTGAAAATTTGATTCTAAAACAAATTGTGAATTGGGTCACCCAAAAAAGTATGATCGAATTTTGAATGGTGGAGTCGCTCTCCCATTTTTAGTAAAATAATCAACCGGCGGTTGATTCTGGACAATAGTCTGACTGATCAGTCCAATCATTATTTTAAATACATTGGCTTTGAGTTGCTTCGATTCTATATATGTAATTGTTAGTTTTTGTGCCTTAATTTTATAAATTTTAACATTCAAAAAATTAAAATAATATGGCCCTTAACTATATTATATGTGAGTATTTTTGGTCAGAGGGGTTGATTTGAAGAAAATTTATGAAAAGGGGGTCTTCGGAGAAACTTTTCCCTGTCTGGGGTTCAGTCGAAACCACTCACACTTTACGCTATTAAATTGTACAAAACCAAAGCTCAGACATAACCTTGACCAAAACTAAAGCTCGGCTCGGCTCAGGCTTAATCAAAACACATAATTTATTGCGGCACACTTTATTGGGTGCCAAAGGGAATCGAACTCGGGTTTTCCAAGAAAGGAGGTAGGGTGTTTTACCACTGGGCCATTAGTTTCGCTTATATTGGTAGTGTAATGACTTTTATAAATTATGTATTATATAAAATCCAAGCCAAACAAGAAACAAAAATAACATTCAGCATGTGGAAGGGTCGAACTTAGGTCTCTTGCGGAAGAGGGAAGGAGTTTTAACGATGGGCCATTAGTTTCGCTTGTATTGGTAGTGTAGTGACTTTTATAAATCATGTATTGTATAAAGTCCAAGCCAAACAAGAAACGAAAATAACATCCGCTTGTGGGAGGGTTCGAACTTAGGTCTCTTGGAGAAGAGTGAAGGAGTTTTACTAGTGGATCATTTGTCCCCTTTGAATTGAGAGTGTGATGACATCAATTTTTTTTCATGTATTGGTCACACGGATAATTCTGTGTATTGGGAAACGAAAAAAAAATTTATGTATTGATTGATTTGGATATGTGACAAGTTATATAATATATTTTATAAATGTCATCACACTTTCAATTCAAAGGAGACAAACGACCCACCAATAAATTTTTTTTCCTTTTTTTACAATTTAATACCGCCATTTTTTTGCGATTTTGACTAAATCCTAAACAAAGAAAACTTTCCCTGAGAATCTCTTTTAATAATTTTCCTTCAAATCAACCCATCTGCTTTGACCCTACCAGGTATCAAAGCAGATCACCAATGGTAGCGCTACCTGTCTATCATATCTAGCATCAAGTTACTTTCGAGACCTTATTGTAAATTTCACATTATGATTAATTAATGCATTTTATTTTTTGGTTGGTATATGAATATTAAATTATTCATCTAAGTTTGAATGGATTAGATCTTTAAAATATAAAAAACTATTTAATATTATTACATTCTTAATTATTCAAATTCATTCTCAAAAGTCTTTAACATATTCTTCACAGTTCGTGGGATTATTATAAGTTACTTTTGCGCGTAGAATCTGGCACTATGAGCCTGATAATTACAATTGTTTCAATTAATTGCAGGTTAAATTTTGGGTGCCTCGAAGGGACAAGCAATGCTGATTAATTATTAAACACTTAATTATTTTGAATGAGCTAGACGTTTACCCGATCGTACACATTTATGGCCGCCCACCCAGACAGGGTTATCTCTACTGTTTTTTACAGTTTTCTGTATCCCATGTAAGACAAAAAAAGTCCCTCGAGAAGATTAAAAATTTAAAATAAGTTGAAAACTGATGGAAATTCGCCTACTGAATTATTTTTCTTTCTAAATCCTCAAATGTAAAGGACAATAGCTGAAAGTATGTCTCTTGAATAAAGTCTGATCAGATATAAACAATAATTATAATATCTTCTAACGGGGAATATCGATTTCCCGGCGGATATATATCAGTATTTTGGAAGTTAATAGGACAATTTCATTTCATATTCTATGTGCACAGAACCAAAAATGTAATAAAATTAAATATTAAAGACATAAAAATACGTGTTACTAAATCGTTAATTTAGTTATACAAGTCGGGAAATAAATTTCCCAGATTAATACTACATATTTGCAAACATTTATTAACAATAACATCGAATAATTTAATTTGGAGACAAAATACTTAATCGATAAGTAAAGCACATATAGCCCATCCTCACCCACTCTCCTCTTTTAAGACAAGCCACACACCTCTGCCCTTACCTCTTCCTTCCCCGCTCTCTCCTTCCCCCCTAAAATTACAGATCTACCCTTCCCGGATCCAAACCTAACCCACCCGATGACTTCCCCGATCTCCTCCCGGATCCACCCGGAGCCACACGCAGCGGCCGCCGACGACCTCTTTGACCGGCTCCCGGACTCCGTCCTCCTCCTCATCTTCAACAACATCGGCGACGTCAAGGCCCTCGGCCGCTGCTGCGTCGTCTCCCGCCGCTTCCACTCCCTCGTCCCCCAGGTCGACACTGTCCTCGTCCGCGTCGACTGCGTCATCTCCGACGACGACTCCGCCGCCGGCGTCTCCTCCGGCGACAAGCCGAGGACCCCGTCCTCCTTCCTCCGCCTCCTGTTGGGGGGATTCATCAAACCGTTCCAGGCTCTGGGCCAGCTCATCGGGCCCCGGCCCAGGCCCGTTAACCCGGACGATCCGGCCCAGCTACTCCCCGGCGCGGCGGTTACTCACCACTCCCCGTCGCAGGTGCTCAAGAACTTCTCCGAGATCCGGTCGCTCCGGATTGAGCTCCCCTCTGGCGAGCTCGGGATCGACGACGGCGTCCTCCTCAAGTGGCGGGCCCACTTCGGGTCCACCCTCGATGCGTGCGTAATCCTCGGCGCCTCCTCGTCGTCTCACGCCGGCGTTTCCTCCGCCCCGGCTGCCGCAGAAGACAACGGGAGCATCCCGGAGTCGTTCTACACCAACGGAGGGCTGAAGATGCGAGTGGTGTGGACGATCAGCTCGTTAATCGCGGCCTCCGCGAGGCACTACCTCCTCCAGCCGATCGTATCGGAGCATCGGACGGTTGAGAGCCTCGTCTTGACGGACGGAGACGGGCAAGGGGTTCTGTGTATGAACAGGGAGCAGTTGGAGGAGCTGAGGGTGAAGCCCTTGTCGGCATCCTCGGCTTCGAAGAGGACGCTCGTTCCGGCTTTGAATATGCATCTGTGGTACGCTCCTCACCTCGAGCTGACCGGTGGGATGGTCCTCAAGGGGGCTACTTTGGTGGCGATTAGGCCCAGTGAGGTGGTCTCCAGGAAGGATGATGGAGGTTTGGCGTCCTCTTCGGATTTGAGTTGGGTTTCTTCGGCTTTCGAGGAGCCTTATGGTGCAGCGGCTAGAATGCTGATAAAGAGGAGGACTTACTGCTTGGAGATGAACTCCTTTTGATCAGTCTTCAAGGTATCGGTTCAGCTTAGCGTTTTACCTGCTATTTGATTGTGTATGATACCTTGGGTACATTGGCTTGCGAGTTGTAGGTTTCTGACTTTCTGCTAGGCGGCGGATTAGGAAATTGTTTCTGCATAGTGTAGTATACCCACATTTGTGCATTGAAAGTTAGTCTTGTATCATTTGATGAGCATAGTTTGTGTGCACAATCCGTCTGTTGCTCATTTGATGTCCTTGAGACAATTGTTGTAAAAGTTCTCCTGTTGGCCATTGAAACTTTTTTAGTTTTCGTGCATATTTTGTCTTTAAATTGTGGACTTTTATACTTTGCTGATGCCCGCCCAGTGTATTTCGGGGGTTGATTCGCTGCAATCTGAATACTTGCGCTCTGAAAACTGACGTTTTATGTGTTGGATTTCAGGAAGTGATAAGCTGAAAGGGATTGTATGTTCTTCCACTGCAGCAGAGACTAGGCAACATCAATTTTGCTTTAAGCTAGTTCTGGGTGAGCTGGAGTGCTGCTGCAGAATTTTGTTCTAGAATGAGACACTCGGACTGCTTTGATCATCTACCCTCTGAGCTCCAACTCGGGTAGTTAAAATGCCTGCATCTGCTGCTTGCGTTTCTGTGTTCCGGTCGCAGGCTTGTGAGGATGCACACACACCTCTATTAGAGTGAATGATGTTGTAAAAGCTTTGATCTTCAAGTCGTTTATTTTAAAATCGGCAATAACTGTGTGAATATTGTAGGTATGATAACAAGATTATGCTTTGACATACATTCAGCTAAATGTAGCCTGGGATGACTTTAATATTCTCCCCTTTTCTTTGTTAAATAAAATAACGAGTGGATACTTTTCTGTTCTTTTAAGCTTTCAGGTATGGGATGTAAAAACTTTAGTCTGTCTATACATACCGCATTCAATAAAGTCTGGGGTTGCTTCTTGCAGGATGCTAACCTAGCTGCCGTCCAGGGAATGATCCGGTAATGGCTTGCTTACCGGGACAATGGTCGCCTTGCGGATTGAGTTTGTAGTCGTTGTATTGGTATCTGGTGCAGTCGAGGCATCCTGTGGATCTGTTCATGTGCTACTCACGTTCATCGTTTGTGGTCCGGCCTAGAACTGTGAAGGTGGTTCATACCTTCATCATTGCAGCTATTTTTCATCTGGCTAATAAAGTGAATCCTGGTCCTGGGTACCTATTAGTTACTAGTTAGCAATGGTAGTTTGTAATCCTGAGCCTACTGTGAGCTACTTCCAGCCAATTTGCCTCGAAGGGCCAGCAACATGCGGGGCAATACGGAAACAACTGTTCTATCCCAACCATAAATTTTGGGTTCGATTATCCAAACTTAAACCATGTTGAAATTTGATTGCCGGCTCTTTGCAATTTAATCCGACGAAAATTTAAAATAATCAGTTTAGTAAGTATTCGATTTAACAAATAATGTCAAACATATAAAATAGATAATAGGAAGAGAATGTGCAGATGTGATGAACGTGATGGCGTTGGGCGCTTAAACATGTGTTTTTTTTTTTCAAGAAGGGGCATGTGTTTTATTGAATGAGCACTTAAATGCCACCTTTTGGAACAACTCTCAACGGTCACAATTCACAAATGTCCACAAATTTGACATCAGGAATCTTTTAATTAAATTCCGTATACATGCTAGGTTGATTAGTCTGCATTAGCAAATTGAATCAGTTTTTTTGGTAATTGTCTCCTATTATATATGTTATCAGTTATTGATTATTCGAGATTTAAGTTGATTTTTTTGCGGACAACCTCGTCATGGTATCCATCTGGAAATCACATGATGGGATATTGGCCAACTCCTTGATGGTTTCCTGTCCACGTGAACACGGTGGATTGGACCCTAGGCCTACGCAGTATCTGCATCTCTGCTGGAATGGACCTAAGCCTTTTTCGACTTTTTTAGCCTGTGATTCTCCTTTGCTTCAGTGATCATAATTTAGTAGACAATTTTTCTGAGGGGGTTGTTTTAAAAATATTTTTTCAAAAGGGGTTCTATGGAAATCAATCTTTTTCTGTGACTTCGTACCGAAATCGCAAATTTTTCTGCAATTTTGTGCACGGCTCGGAAATCGGTTCCAAAACCAAATCCACAAAAATTATTGCGACTTTGTACATCAGCTCGTGACTTTTCTCATTGAGCAAAAAAATTGTCCGAGGCCGGAATCAAATTTTTTGTCCATCGTGCAATTAAGTTTACAAAACTACCCTCGCTTTTTATAATGAAAATAAGTGTAAAATTGTAATTTTATGAATTTTCAACTTATACATATACCCATCTTCTCATACAAATAATAAGAAGAAATTGAGTATGAGTATTGCAAAGAAATCGGTGCCAAACTAATAGGTAATTTCTAATTTTTAATCTATTTTATTATATATGGTAAGATATAATCCAATTAAATTTTCCATAATAATTTTGTCCGCACTATTAATTGTGCCTTTTTGGTTAAAAAAAGTTTTGCCCATGAACGTTTTCTGGTAAAAATTGCCCAAAACCGCATGAAAAATGCATGATTGGTTAAACAATTAATAAAAAAATTAATGCCCAAAATTGCATGAAAATATGCGTGATTGGTAAAGTTTTGGTCTGAAATACACAAACGATAAATAAACATGCTTAACAAAACTAAACGAAGTGGCTTTGTAGCTCGGTTGATTAACACGCGCAATTTTAAAGTTTGGGGTATGAGGTTCGATTCGTGGCGCGGGAGGGCCCAATTTTTTTTTTGGATTTAACCAAAAATAAACAATAAATAAAAGTGCTTACCAATACTTATTGAAGTGGCTTTGTTGCTCGGTTGGTTAACATGCGCGATTTTAAAGTTTGGGTTACGAGGTTCAATTCCTAGCGCGGGAGGGCCCAATTTTTTTTCGGATTTAACCAAAAAAACAATAAATAAAAGTGCTTACCAATACTTATCAAAGTGGCTTTGTTGCTCGGTTGGTTAACCAACAAATCTTGACACGAGCATCATCCTTGTCTGGAAATAGCTACGAACCAATCAAAAGCAATATGTTTGCAAGTACATATTGCTCTACTACCTCATTCGGAGTATTTTCTGTTAGAGTGCTAGCATCAAATCGCGAGGCTAACCAATTCAACTTAATCTTGTTTCTCTTGCTACCACCTGCAATTGTTGGATCTTGACCAAGTAACTCAATACATAATTCTCCCCAATCACGTGGAACTTGTACACCAGTGATGGGAAGTCCATAAGTCAGAAGCTATAGTAGTAATAACACGTCTTGTAGCGTGATTGTCATTTCATCGTGCAACATGTGAAATGTGTGTGTTTCCGGCTGCCATCTCTCAACTAAAGTAGTGTCAACAACTTTATCTACGTGTGGCAAATACCCCATTTGCCAACATCGTATAAAACCGCTGTAGAATATCAACTCCTTAAATATACAGTTTTGGACTTTCCCGAGAATGAACCTATACCTTCTGATTCTCAATGTTTCGTTAATAGATGGGTCGACTACTTCTCCGGGCTTTCTTCTAGCCTGAAAATAAATAATGATACAAAAGTTATCAATCTTGTAAATAAAACAAACAATAATAAAACAAAACAACCAACGTCAATATTTTCAAACGACCTCTTTCTCTCAAACAAAAGTGGCCCGATGATACTGATGTAAGTATAATAGATCTACATATTCTGGTGTGCGATCATGTCCGATATAGTTATAACGGTGTGGACGTTGCTCCATCACTTATCAATTGTTACAAATAGCAACATGCGTAGTATCAATTAGCATAAAAATTACTTTAACAATAATAAATCAACTACTACAGCTAGATCTGGTGGCAAAAAATCGTAATCCCTTTAAAAAAAATCTAGACCTCCGACCCCAAACTCGTCCAATTTTTATTCGTTTGCATGTTAAAGATAAAAACAAAACAACTGTAACAATAATAAATCAATAAACCATAAAACCTTAAACAATACTAAATCAACAAGCTGAGTCATATCTCTAGGCTAAAAGCCTTTAAGGAACCCCAAACCCTAAAATTTTTCAAACCAAAAACCAGGCTTTACCGCATAGGTGGAGGGTCGGAGGTCCGTCCAAAGCCAGAAAATGCACCTTTAGAAGCAATTTTGAACGCCAGACAGTTAAAAACATTTCTCAAACTAGGCCGGTTAAATTTTTTTCCCAAACCACTCGCTTTAATAAGCATATATAATATGTAATCTGTGCATTAGGTAATTATCTAGCCAAACATTTTAATTATATCATAGCATATATAATAAAAAAGATTAACATAGAAAGAAATTACCTGAGGCACGAACTGCCTCGGACTCAGTTTGAAGTTTCAGGACTAGGAAGAAGATTTTTCTCTGTAAAGAATATGTGGGAAGGAATGAGGATATATATTTTAGTTGGAAATTCATTAAATTACATTTTTACCCTCACTTTTCTTTAAAAACCTAGGCTAATTTTGTCAAATTGAAGACACAAAAGGACAACAAAACTCACGGATTGTGACTTCAATTCAACTGTCCTTTTGTGCCTTCAATTTGACCCGTTTGCTGAGGCAGAGTAAATAGCTATGGCCCATACATATATGTGAATTATTATGGCAATGGTCTGGGTTCCATTTTGTACATTTGTTGAACCAGAACAAACAAGGGGTATAATATGTCCAAAATTGCAGTTTTCCATGCTATTGGTTAAAAAAATTAATTTTATCCAAAATCGCATTTCTTCATACGAGATTTGTTTTTAAAAAAAAGTTTGTCCAAAATTACATTTTTTCATGCGAGATTAGTTATTAAAAAAATAAAAGGGTTGTCAAAAATTACATTTTTTCGTGCGAGATTGGTTTAAAAAATAAAAAAAGGTTGTCCGCCATTGCATTTTTTTCATGCGAGATTGGTAAAGCCCAGGTCGAACCATCAAACGATAAATAAAATGGTTAACAATACGAATCAAAGTGGCTTTGTAGCTATGTTGGTCAAGAAGCGCGAGGGGATACAGACAAAGGTTCGATTCCCGGGAGCGCCAAAGTTTTTTCCAGATTTAACAAAGAACTAATCTATAAATAAAAATGGTTAACAATACAAATCGAAGTAGCTTCGTAGCTCAGTCAATTAAGAAGCGCTAAGGGAGATACAGATGGGGGTTCGATACCCGGGAGTGCCATTTTTTTCAGATTTAACAAATAACTAAACGATAAATAAAAATGGTTAACAATACGAATCGAAGTGGCTTTGTAGCTCAGTTGGTTAAGAAGCGCGAGGGGAGAAAGGAGTGCGAGGTTCGATTCCGGGCTTGGACAATTTTTTTGCTCGATTAGAAAAGCCATGACCCAAGCCGAGCTGAAGCACAAAGTCGCAACATCTTCTGCGAATTTGGTTTTGGAGCCGAGCTGATGCACAAAGTCGCAGAATTTTTTGCAAATTTGGTTTTGGAGCCAATTTCTGAGCCGTGCATCGAAATCGCATGAAAAGTGACGATTTTGGAACAAAATTGTAGGAAAAAATGTGATGTTGTGCATTTCAAAATTGCATTGGTAGATGTGATTTTATACCGACTCCAGACAGGGAATTGATTTCTCGAGGACCCCCTTTTGGCAAATGATTTTTAAAGCAACCCCCCTCAGGAAAATTCCCCTAATTTACTAGAGACCATTTGATTATAAATTTAACTATCTAACTGCTATTAATCTTCAGGCCTAAGGTTGATATCACCATAGTTTTGAAAAATGACTCAGAGATCGACTCAGTTTGTTTATGGGTGAGTTTGGTGCGATATGGTGCAGTGTGAGCGAAAACTGCACATCGTACCACATTTTTTTTAAAAAATAAACTATGCGGTTTGCGGTATGTTGATAAACTGCGCGATGCGGTATATTGCGGTGTGCAGTGCGGTGTGCGGTTTGACACCGCACTGGGTCGAAGCCCATTTTAACTGGCCCAAATCAATAAAATAATATATAAATTTGAATTAAATTAAAAAAATTAAAAAAATTAAGAAAAAAATATGAAAAGTTAGTTTAAAAAAAAGATGTTAATAGAGATTTCAATGCCCTAACAAAAAGACGAGTCCCAATTCCAACACTGCATCGTGTTATAGAGTACATCAGAATAATAAATTCAACTCGATGTCGCAGCGATCCTTTAACAATCAACAAAAAGCTGGAAACAAAATGGGCAGCGAATCACTAAACCCATAACAGAGTCCACACCAATTCAAGAGACCAGAAACTGAATCCAATCCAGAATTCAACAACAATTGAAAATCCAAAACAGCAAGTTTATAGAAGTTCACAAATTAACAAAATCCAAAACAACAACAACGAAGTTCACGGTAGCAAGTTCACGAATGAAACATTTTCTTTACTTATCATCTTCTAATTCAAATTCATCTTCAAGTTCTGCAAAATATAACATGAATGAAGTTAGAATTTAAATGTTTTATGGTTTTGATAAATTATTTACTTTTAATATAACTAACCTTTAAGTATTTTGTCTTCGTCCAATGGATCTTCTTTCATTTTCATTATTTGTGCGTGGATTAGAACATAACCAATTTTGAGTACACACTAAAGCTTGTACAGTTGTAGGCTTCAATGAACTTCGGTGAAGGTCTAAAACTCGTCCACCCATACTGAAAGCATATTCTGAAGCAATGGTTGAAATGGAATTGCTAGCACAACTCGTGCAATTTCAACCATGATCAGATACTTCCTAGCATTAACTTTCCACCAACTTAAGATGTCAAAGGTGTCAAAATTTGGTTTTATAGCATCTTGCAAGTATTTGGCTAAACACGATATTGTTTCACTTGACTTATCAACCAAAATCTGCTTCTCCAAGGCATTCCTAAATTTTAAATCTTCCATATCGTCATCATCACTGACAATTTCATCACCTTCTATGTGAACATCCGCATGTTGTGAGCTACTTGAGGCAATAAAACTTGACTTACGAGAATGCTCTTCATATTGCATATACAACTTAAATAATAATGCATCCACTTTATCAGTGTATGCATTGGCATGTACTTTGTTATACAACTGTTTAAGTGAACACTAACATACGTGCTCTTGTAGCACGGATCCAAAATAACCGCAATATATAATAGCCCATTAATGGATTCAAACTTCCCCCAATACTTGTTGAACTTCACTAACATCTTTGTTGCAATAGATGCCAATATGCGATCACTTGTCGAGATATGCCTCTTGAGTGCTCTACGCATGTACACAAAATCATGAAAGAATTTATTTATGGTAACGCTTAAACTCGTTGAGAATTTTTTTGTAATCTTATAGAACATCTTCAAAAACTTGAGGAAAGCTCTTGCATTTGCCCAATCTTCTTTGTCAGGAGGCATAAGCACATTAGTTGTTCTTTCTTCATTTTCTGCATTCTCCTCATCAATTCTATCTTTGCTAGGATTAATAAAATATCCCAAAAACCTCCCATCATCCCTTTCAAGTCAAGAAAATGCTCACTCATACTTCTCAGCAGTCTTTAACATCAAATAAGTTGAATTCCATCTTGTGTCCACATCTGTACATAACACTTTCTTACACTCTACGTTTGAAGCTTTCACACAATCACCAAAAATTTTTAGCCTAGGAGCAGAACTGGTAACATACTTCACCGCTTTCCAAATCTTCATAATTGATTTATTAATATGCAACATTCCACTTTGAACCACTAAATTTAGAATATAAGCACAACATCTCATATGCAAGTGGTCATGGTTAGATACTATGCTCTTCAACTTGTAGCTCGTGGATGATTTCAAATTATGAATAGCTGAATTGTTTGATGAAGCATTATCAATTGTGATGGCTAAGATCTTTTCAACCCTCCATTCAATTAGGCATTGCTCAATATTATCTCTAATTGTCTCTCCTGTGTGACTGTCAATTTGACAAAAGTTCAAAATCCTCTTTTGATACTTTCAATCCTTGTCAATCCAATGTCTAGTTAAACACATGTAATTCTTTATTTGAATTGACATCCAAGTATCAGTCGTAAAACTCAATCGTTGACCCCTCAAAGATTTTTTCACCCTCATCATCTCCTCTTTGTATATTCTCATGCAATCCTTAGCTAAGATGTGGCATATCAAACCTAGGATTAATGTATTTGCTATAGCCAATAAATCCCTCGCCTTCTACAACTTTGAAGGACAACTCATCTTTAATGATCATCATCGCTAAATGTTTACGACCCCCTTCTTGAGTAAAGGCAATGGCCTTAAGCTTACCCCGAGCCGGTGGATCAAAAGATAATGTACTTTATTTCAAATCTCTATTATGAAGTTTGGTGTAAATTTTTAGATGGTTTCTCAAACCACTTGTTCCATTTTGGCACAGATTGGCACTATATACTTGGCCGCAATGATTGCAACTAGCTTTTTCCTGACCTACTTGCACTATATATCTCCTGTGAAGTGATTCCATACTTCACTTATTTTTACTTCTTGCATTCTCCCATATCCGTATTCAATCTAGTTGATTCCTTTCTTTTGTGAGACAAAGGAGGTATGTCTGAAGTCTTACCAGTTTGTTCTTGATGTTCACCAATTCCAGGATTGCTTGTCCTTCAACCACATTCTCTTCCGATTAAAATCCAACAGAGTCATTACTTGCCTGTATATACAGAAATTAGAAAATCAGGAACATCATTCCAAAGCATATCAATAAAGTTAATGTAGCTAACATTACTACCAAACAATTGTACAAGGTAGATGGTCAAATGGCAATAATCAGTTGTTGGAGAAAATTGCTAGTAGAGCATACTATCTGCAGTTAACTAAAAAATCTTCCTTAGAAAGACCAATCAATATGGATTTTACTCCAACAAGAAACCCACAAACAAACACTGCAAATGCAAGCATACAACAATTCGTTCATAATAGGGAAGAAGAAAAATTACAAAGAGCAGCAATAACCCCCGATGCCACTCACTAAAAACTATAATTATATGTGTTCTCTCAAACTACCATTTCAATTAAAAATTCTAACATGATTTCTCAATAACTAATCTAAGTATCTAACTAAAGACTGCCATCAATTCTACTTGTCCTGTTTTTCTTTCCTTCTGAGTTATGAAGAAGGAAAACTTGCAAAAACTCATAGAAATAAGTACTTTGAACCTTACCATGATGGACTTAATTTCAGAAAGGTGTGCCGAGGATGCCAGGAGGCCGATGGGTGATGGCAAGGAACTCAAGAGGAAGTGGAACACGAGGATGCCACACTGCCAAAGACCGATAAAGAGATATATTCAATAAAGATGTTTCTATTTTTACCAATTACAAAAGTAAACAAAAAATTTTGGGTTTTTACCTTGGGTTCCTGAAAGTGGGAGTCGAGGATGTCGGTGCCAGAGAGAGAGTTGAGTGGACATCACTCATTAGTGCCAGAGAGAGAGGCCGATATTGAAGAGAGTAGAGACCAAGAGAGAGCTGAGTTGGGTAGGATTTTGTTTATTTGGGATTTAGGGTTCCAGAGGAGAAAAGGGGAGGCGAAACAGCAGAAATGAAGAAGAAAGAAGAAGATAAGGTAAGGGTAAGTGGGGCCTTTTAAAACCGCAGTCGCACCAAATTATTGCAGTGCGGTATGAAACCGCATACCGATACCATTTTCACTTATGGTTTTTGAATTTTGTGGTATGGTACGGTGCTGTGCAGTATCAGTTTTTATTGGTTATAAGCTCACTCCTAGGTTTGTTGGGCGATCTCCGGTTTGACCGGTTAGATGGGCGATTGGATCGGATTTCATCTTTAAAATAAATCTATTTTTTGTAATTTTTTTGAAATATATATAGGTATTTATATAAAAAAATTATGTAATAAATTAATAATAACATATAATAATATAATTTTTTTATAAAATACACCAAATAAAGTATCTATAAGAATGGTTAATCTTGAATCAAAAATAAATAAAAAAATCAATTATTATTTTCCGATCGAACTGTCCAATTTCCTGGTTAGACCAAAAAATCCCAAAAATCCCTAGTTTGTTAGGTAACCGTACTGATTAGTCTTTTCTGGTCGGATTATTGAGCGATTCGCAGTTGGACCGGTTAGACTACCAGTCAGACTGCCATTTTAAAAACTATGGATATCACCCTTATTTTATAATCATATAATTAATTTATGTTTGAGTCAGGTATAATATTTAAAAATAGTAAATATTTTAATTAATTTATGTTTGAGCCAGGTAAAATATTTAAAAAGTAGTAAACATTTTTTGACAAATATTTAATAATATTATGTTTATGATAATATGAATTCAACATCGCTTAATTAAAATTAAATAATTTTATCACCACTAGCTATTAGTGATATTCTCTGTCCACTTATAACAGCTAAAAACAAATTTTTTTACAGTCAAATCTCTATCTAACTATGGGCTAGATTGCTAAATGTCATGCATAATTTTTAGATTCTCTTTATTTAGTCGTAGAACCATGAAATGGCGAGCAAGATTCCCTTTATCACATAGGCCCCCTCGGGGCCTATTGAACCTTGTTATTCTTGTACCTTATTAACTTTGTGACAACTTAATTTTGTTTGTCCGCATACAGGAAGCAAATTATAACATCTCATTATTAGCGATTATATAAAAAAAATGCCTGAATAATGTTTCAGGCCAAAATAGTTAGAGGAGCTCACTAGATTGGCCTCTTAGGCCTAATGGTCTTTTTTACAAGTTTCGAGTCCTTGGACTAATTATAGGTGAGAATCAACTCCCAGGACTATTATATTTGTCTATTGATACAAATACAAACTGGGAGTAATAGGTAGCCATCAAAAGTTGGCGTACATCGAATTTGGTTAGTAAAAAAGAGGCGGGAAGGTTTAAGTAGATTTTGTTTATTCTAAATCTCGATCTGATTTTGAAACGTAACTTATATTATGATTCTCTTTTGCTGCCTGAACTATATTTCGTGTAATATTCTAGCTAGGTGTTTGTGGGTAGATTCTTAGGAAATAACAACTTGATTAGTCTTAACCTGATTCATGTCTGTCTTTCAACAACAACATGATCTTAGGCAGGAGGCAAATAATTGAACATTTTCCATGAAATGTTTGCAAGGTTCATCCATAAAACAACACACAAATTAATCGTTGTGCATGCTCCTCAACTCTACAACTTCCGACAACACATTATGTCTGTCCAACATAGGAAGAGAAACACTGAACATGCAAAGAATCTCGCACCTGATGTTAGATTTTACTTTATCACTTGACTATCGTTAACCGTCATTGACCTTAAAGACTAAATATAATCATCATCAACCAACCATCCATAACTTCCATGATTCATTGATGTGATTTTTTGCGACTATTATTGCTTCACGGAATTCCCATGTCATATGGTAACATAAACATATTCATAGATGGTGTTCAGAAACCGAGGGATCTAGTAGCTAATTGAAAAATAATTTTGTGCTGTTGTAAACTTTATCGAATTAGACAATAATAGTAAGTGTAGAGAAATAGAGTAGAAGAAGGGAATGAGAGATTTTCATTAATCTCAGGAAAAATATATGTGTCAAATGGTAATACATGGGTCTATTTATAGACCAAAAGATTAACCGACCTATAACCCATTAAACTCACTAAACTAACTTTATGGAGAAGTAGAGAAATAGTAAAGTGGATGAAAGAGTGATGAAAGTGATGGATAGAGATCATGGAAAAATGTCATCCATACAAATATAATTCATAATACTCCCCCTTGGATGTCATTCGAATAACGTGCCTCATTAAAACCTTACTCAGAAAATTCGTTGGGACAAAACTATAGTTAAGAAAAAAGAGTATAATGTAAAATAACATCTCCTCCTCATGTCGACATCAATTGAGATCCCTGAGTCATTTCAGACCACTATTACAGATATGCTTCTCAAAAATTTTAACAAGCAGTGATTTCGTGAACAAATCTGCCAAATTGTCATTTGAACAAATTTGTTGAATAATTATCTCTCCATCCTTTTGAAGATCGTGTGTGAAAAAGAATTTTGGGAATATATGCTTTATCCAATCACCTTTAATGTAACATTCTTTCAATTGGGCGATGCACAAAGCATTGTCCTCATATAAGGACGTACGTATTCCCTTTTGAAAAGGTAATCTACATGATTCTTGAATATGTTTGGCAATAGATCTTACCTAAACATACTCTTGGCTTGCTTCATGAATAGCCAAAATTTCAGAATGATTAGATGAGGCGACTGATATAGTTTGTTTCATAGAACACCATGAAATAGACATACCTCCATATGTAAATAAATAGTTAGTTTGTGGTCGACCATTATGAGGATCAGATAAATATCATGCATCTGCATATCCAATTATGTCTATTTTTGAGATATTTTGATAATGCAAGCCCATATCTATTGCACCTCGAAGATAACCAAATATTTGTTTGACTCCAGTCCAATGCCTTCTTGTAGGTGAAGAACTATATCTTGCTAGTAAATTAATAGAGAATGATATATCAGGTCGTGTATAACTAGCCATATATATTGATACACCTATTGTACTGAGATATGGTACTTCAGGACTAAGAAATTCTTCATCATTTTTCTCGAGGTCTAAAGGGATAAGCGACCTTACAACCATTAAAAGTGTTCAATGTGTATGCTTTATCCATATTAAACCACTTTAACATCTTTGATATATAAGTTCATTGATGCATAAAACATTTCATCTTCAAGATATTCAATTTGCAACCCAAGACATAGTTTTGTTTTTCCCAAATCTTTTAATTCAAACTTTTTTTTAAATAATCAACTACCTTTTGAAACTCTATAGGAGTACCAATGATATTGGAATCTTCAACATAAATTACAATTATAACAAATTCAAATTCAGATCTCCGTATAAAAATACATGGGCAAATAGAATCATTCTTATAACTTTCTTATAACAAGTAGTCACTAAGAGGATTGTACCACATGTGCCCTGATTGTTTTAACCCATATAATGATTGACATAACTTGATCAAGTATAGTTCTTTTTGACTTGAATCACGTACTTCTGGTACGTTTAATCCTTCAGTGATTCTCATATAAATGTAACTATCAAGTGAACCATATAAATAAGCTATTAAAATATCTATTAGATACATATTCAACTTTTCATTTATTGCCAAACTTATCAAATATCAAAACGTGATTCCATCTACTACAGGAGAATATTTATCTTCATAATCAATACCAAGTCTTTGAGAAAAACCTTGTGCAACAAATCATGCTTTATATCTCACAACTTCATTTTTCTCATTTCGTTTTTGCACAAACACCCATTTATATCCTATTGATTTCACATCTTTGGGTGTGCAGACTACCGGTCCAAAAACTTCATGTGTTGCAAGTAAATCTAATTTTGATTTCATTGCGTCTTTCTAATTTGGCCAATCTTTTCTATGCATGCATTTTTCAATAGATTTTGGCTCTAGATCTTCTTTACCTTCCACAATACTTGGCTCTAGTCATAATATAATTTATTAAGATTTTATGATTATCAAAATGTTTAGGTACCTGATCTTCTGTCGGAAGCGACTCTTCTAGAGTCTGCCCTTCCTTGAGATGATTATTGACTGGGGACTCTTTGGGAGTCAAGATATCCTCATTTTGAGCATCTTTAAAATTTACTCATTTTTTTTCTGAGGATTTTTATATTTGGAACCAATAGGTCTACTGCATTTCATTTGTGCCTTATCTTCAGTGGCAATGATTGATCATCATTCAAGAACATCAATCTTTAAAGGAGCATTAATAGCCAAAATATGTAACTTAGTCACTCTCTTTGGGTTAGCAAAATTGTCTGGCAATTGATTAGCTAACTTTTGAAAATAAATTATCTTTTGAACTTTAATTATACTTTGCTTGTTCAAGGACGATAACGCAAAGATAATTTATTCCAGCTAATATCTTTCTCAATCTGCTTATTTTCTCTCCTAATGTTGGAAAAACTGATTCATCAAAATGACAGTCGGCAAATTGTGACATAAATATATTTCCAGTACGTGGCTTAATGTACTTTATTATCGATAGAGAATCAAATCTAACATATATTCTCAATCTTCTTTGGGGTCCCATTTTATTGTGTAGTGGTGGAGCAATTGGAACGTAAATCGCATATCCAAAAATTCTTAAATGGAAAATATTTGGTTCCTGACCATGAACTAGTTGAGATGGGGAGATTTCATGATAACTTGTTGGCCTGATATGAATTAACTTTACTGTGTATAAAATAGCATGTCCCCAAGCTAAAATGGGAAGTTTTGCTCTCATAAACAATGGTCTTGCAATTAATTGAATTCGTTTAATAAATGATTTGACAAGACCATTTTGAGTATGAACATGAGCTACAAGATGTTTGATATTTATACCAATAGCCATATATCAATCATTGAATGTTTCCGAAGTAAATTCATGAGCATTATTGATACGAATAGTCATAACTGGATTATTTGGAAAATGAGCTCATAATTGAATTAATTGAGTTAGTAGTCTCGTAAATGCCAGGTTGTGAGTCGATAATAAAGATACATGTGACCATCTAGTGGATGCATCAATTAATACGATAAAATATCTAAATAGTCCACATGAAGGGTGAATAGATCCACATATATCACCATGTATACGTTCAAAAAATTTAATGGATTCATACATATTTTTAGCTGGCAATGGCTTGGTTATTAATTTACCCTGAGAGCATGCAATGCATGATGATTCATTGGATTGAAAAATCTTCTCGTTCCTTAAAGAGTGTCCATATAAATTGTTAATAATTCTTTGCATCATAATTGAAACAGGATGGCCTAACCGGTCATGCCAAATAGAAAAATTAGTAATCTTTTGGTTTACGATTGTATGTGCTTCAAGTGCACTGATAAACATATAATACAAACCAGATGAATACATGGGTAATTTTTCCAACATACACTTTTTACCCAAAATAGTATTTGTGATAAACAAATATTCCTTATTTCCTTCATTTGTTGTCTTAACATGATACCCATTTTGGCGTATATCTTTGAAGCTTAATAAATTTCATTGAGACTTAGGAAAATACAATGCATTATTTATGCAAAAATTTAGGGATGGTAAAAAGATTCATACCCTGTGGGTCAGACCCTTACCCTATCCAGCGGGTCACAGGGTCTACGGGTTATGGATAGGGTATGGATTTGTGTATATTAATTTTAATAGAGTCTAGGTCTGGATTGGGTTGATATAAATCCAAACCGAGACTCTACCCATAGACCAATTAGTTAGACTCTACCCATATATCCATTAGTTATATCCTACGTAGACCCTAGTTATTTTATTATGAAAATAATTATAATACATATATAAATTAACTAAAAAAAATTTTAATGCCAATTTAGATAATGTTCTTAAATTGATACCTTATTTTTGAACTTTATATTTAAGAATTTATTGATAACTTTTGAATCATATTTATATAGTTAGTTTAAATATTACTATTTAATTTAAATTTAATTTGATATTATTTTATTTGTATATAGACTTTATTTTTTCTTATTTTTTTATAGATTATATTAAAATTTTAAAAATTATGGTATAAAGTAGCAGGTCTATGGATAGTACATGGATCTTTGATTAGACCGTAGGATCTGGGTCCGGGTCTTTCTAAAAGATATCTATAGGGTTGTGGGTAGGGTATGGATCTAATTAAAAAAACTAGGGTATGGGTCAGATAGTATCAATACCCTACCCTACCCTACCCATTGCCATCCCTACAAAAATTCGTTCCTCTAGGTAAAAATAAATTGGCTCTTCCGGAGCCTTCAATTAAATTCGTAGTACCTGATATAGTACTAACATTGGCTTCATGCATATTCAAATGAAAGAAATATTTATCATCCTTAAGTATCGTGTGCGTTGTAACACTATCTGCTAAACACAGATCTCGCTCTTTGATAGATGAGCCAACTCGAGCCAATTCCATTCTCTTCATAATAAAATAAATATTTATATTAAATTCAGAAATAAAAATACGATTCAGAAAAATTCAAAGAACATCAAATTAATCAACTAAATATGATAAGGAAAAATTCTAGGACAATATACTAAAATATTATATAAAAGTACTATTTAATAAGAAAATCTGCAGCATTCAAATGAGTAAAGTCATTTTGTCCAAAGTTGATGTTATCCTCCACATTTATAATGCCAGTGCCGTCATCATCATTGAAATAATTTGTCTTAATTTTCCCTTTTTCATTGATGTTAATAAAGCTCTACAAGATGCTTTGCTGCACGACATGTGTGAGACCAATGACATTTGCAGTCGTAACGATGGAACAAATTTTCAATTTTCATTCTACCATCATCATCTTTTTCAGTTTTCTTCTCTTTGTTTTCCCACTTCAGGTAGGAAATGTGCACAAGGTTTTTCTCTTTAATAGTTTCTCCGAGACCATTAGTATCGAGATAAATTTTGGCATCCAAAATCCATGACAAATAATTCTTGCCCATAATGTGGAGTGTCACAAAATCAAGTTTGACAAGATTCGACATGATAAGACTATCATAAATAGACAAAATAAAATTAGACATGATTTATCATAGAAAAATTAATTATACCGAGAAGACAAGAAACATAGATATTCAAAGTTCCAAATAAATATAATTGGAAGTAATAAAAGTAAGTTGATTTTAACACTTACAATTACATGTTTGTTTTTTTGTAATATTTGAAAAGTAATAAAAAATTTCCAAGTTAATATCATTACATTTTCAAGAAATCGTAGTCTAAGTCAGATTAAAATATACCAATTTTCCCGCAAATTGATATAGGAGCCCAAACTCAGAAACTTCCACCTCGGCCGGTGGAGTTGGCCAACCGTTGCCAAAATGGAGCACTTTGATTGGTTGATTGACACACTTTTGGTCACAAATCAGAATCTTCATGCAAAAATGTATCTGATTGGTCAACGTGGATTAATCCACCGTGTTATACCCGGACAACGATTAGCCGTTGTTAACGATAAATCAACAGGAAACAAAAGACGATACTAAATTATATTGATTAAATTTACAAATTACTGAATTATTCTACTCCGATCAATTAATTCTCACAACCAAATTAAAAATCATGTACCCAAAAACAGAAGAAAGACAAAAAAAAAAAAATAGAGAGTAGGAAACGGTGGGTAAAATCCGAACCGCAACCCAGTCAGCTTGGAAAATTATAAAAGGGGAGAGAAAAAAATATATATATAATTTAAACGCCCATTGTTTTTGTATCCCCGCCACCGCCATTTATTGGTCTGATCAGCTTCTTCCCCCCTTTATAATTCATCCAAGGAAGGGAAAAATTAATACCCAATTCTTAATTTCGCAACTTTCACAAGAAAGATACTTCCTTTGTTTGGCTGTTCTTGTATTTTAATTTTTTTTGGTGGCGGGGTTTAGGATTTGGAAAAATGGTGAAGGGTGAGGTTGGGAAGAGGAGGAAGAAGGTGGAGGAAGAGGGGAGCAACAGATGGGTTTGGTTTGTGTTGGGTTGTGCTTTTGTGGGTCTGATTCTTTCTTTGGTATTTGCTTCTAATTCTTCTGCTCCTTTGAACTTGTCCCCTTTTAGACAGGACACTGCTCCTTGTAATTGTACTAAGGTTGGTCTATTCCTCTCTTCTTTCTTCCTTTTGATGTCAAAGTTCTTTTTTTGTGTGTGTTTTTTTTCTTGTGTGTCTCAACTATTTTAACATTGCATGTGGGGTACTGTCCAGTGGGATTGAAGTTTGTTTGTTTATGTTTAAGTCTTTATTGTTGAAGTTCTGTTCTTTGTGTGCATTCTTTTCTGGGTCTGCATGCGCGAGCTGCTTGGTCATTGATCGGATTGGAATATGTTTCTTTAGGCTTAAGAGTCCTTGTTGGGTGTGATCATGCTGTGCAGAAGTATAGTGGGATGGTGGAGGATTGTTGTTGCGATTACGAGACAGTTGATCGCATTAATAAGGAATTGTTGCATCCGACACTCCAAGAGCTTGTTACAACTCCATTTTTTCGGTACTTCAAGGTTCGTTTGGTGAATTTTTTGCTCGACTGCTCTTGTTTGACTATTCAGTTTGTGACGAACCAATGGTAGAATCACGGGGTTTGTGGTGACAATTTGAATAAGGTCCTGTTGTTGTATGATGCTCCTAACTGGTTCCACCATGGTAGTTGCATGCACTACATTGTTGATGTTCTTAGCTAAAATGAAAGCATTTCCACTATCTTTCTTCATCATACCAGTGTGGGTTACTTTTGATTATATATGTTTGCTGTGTGAAATAACTTTTGTCAGGCCTCGAACTATGCATGATTTACTTTGTTTACTCTCTTGCTCGGTGCTTCCGATTGCATTGGGCTCACTATACAATATGGAATCTGATATGTAAAAGTGTTTCATTTCCTGACAAGATAGGCAAAGTTGTGGTGTGACTGTCCTTTCTGGCAAGATGACGGCATGTGCCGCTTGAGAGATTGCAGTGTGTGTGAATGCCCAGATAACGAGTTTCCAGAATTATTCAAAAAACCATTTATCCGTGGCCTTCCTAAAGAGGATCTTGTCTGCCAAGAAGGAAAGCCACAGGCTGCCGTAGATCGTACCTTGGACACTAGAGCTTTCAAGGGGTGGACCGAAACAGATAATCCCTGGACAAATGACGATGAGACAGATAATGGTGCGTCATACAATCCTTGCATGTTTACCTCCACATTCCTTGCATGTTTTCCTACCTTTGCACCTTCTGACTAAGAATGTGGAGTTCATCCATTTGCAGCCGAGATGACCTATGTGAATCTTCTTCTGAATCCTGAACGATACACGGGCTACACAGGTCCATCAGCTAGAAGGATATGGGATGCTGTTTACTCTGAGAATTGTCCAAAATGTGAGCTCGTCTTACATTTGCTAGAGCTCTTGCCATTCACTGTTCTGTAATCAGTCAACTTACCCTTTTTTCTACATTGGCACCATTAGTTGTGGATGGAATCTAAATTTTCTGGAATTTATAATTTCCTTTTGTTTATTGAGAGCTGGAATTCCATAAGTACGAAACCTCTTTCAAGCTGTATGCTTTGTTATACTTGTAGAAGTACAATGGTGGTCATCTAGAATGCTGTTTGGTCTCGTTTCTGTTTATAGCTGTGGCGCCTTTAGAGTATCGTATAACCAAATTCCACATAAAGTCTTTATGCTGATGCAAATTATTAGTGGCCCGGACCTTCGTCCTTTTCATTTCCTCTTCTCAAGTGCTATAACTTCAACTATGATGTGCAGATCCCTCTGATGAGTTGTGCCAGGAGGAAAGGATCTTGTACAAATTGATATCTGGCCTTCACTCCTCTATTTCGATCCATATAGCTGCTGATTATCTTCTTGACGAAACAAAGGACTTGGTACGGATCACTCTCTTGAATACTTTAACGTTTTGATCCCTGAGGGTAGGTTTTGGAACCTATGACTTTAGGTTCTCGGCGAGCCCATAATTCCAAGTTCGAATCTTAATCACGAGGGGGGAAATAAAGAGGTCATGGGCCGTAGAAAGATCACGCCAAATATCCACGGAGCTGACCAGGAGTGTTAAACTTCTTTTCTTTTCTTGTTTGTTAACCTTTGTTGCAGTGGGGCCAAAATCTCACTCTGCTGTATGATCGGGTCTTGAGATATCCAGAACGTGTCAGAAACCTGTATTTCTCTTTCCTCTTCGTTCTTCGAGCTGTGACAAAGGTAAGGAGCAAAATAAATAGCAGATCCGCCAATTTGCTTAGGGATTCATATGTAAACAGCATCCTTTCCTATATTTTCTTTGTCGAATACATGTAACATGAACTACAATCTCTTTGGCATTGTAGGCAGCAAGCTACTTGGAACAAGCTGAGTATGACACTGGCAATCCAAACGATGATTTGAAGACGCAATCACTCATGAGACAGATGCTATACAACCCACAACTTCAATCAGCTTGTCCACTCCCGTTTGATGAGGCAAAATTGTGGAGAGGCCAAAGGGGACCTGAACTGAAGCAGACAATTCAAGGACAATTCAGAAACATCAGGTTCCTCTCATGCTTTTGTCGATCTTTTTCTTCATTAATTAGCCAAAAGACGATTAGAATACAGATCTCAACATTGATGATTGATCTTGCTACATTTTCCTCCATTTTATATTCAGCATTATTACTCAAAATGTATGAGTTATTTTTGGTGCATGGCAGTGCACTGATGGACTGTGTTGGCTGTGAGAAGTGTCGGCTGTGGGGAAAACTTCAGGTTCATGGTCTTGGCACTGCATTGAAAATACTCTTCTCTGATAATGGCCAGGAGCAGTTGATTCATTCAGTAAGTATCTGTTGCTGGTCCCTTGCATTAGTACATCCCAGTTTTCAGTATATTCCGAGAGAAGTGCATTTAAATAATTCTCACTATGCTCTGAATGTGTGCAAATTTTACCATTCATCTTGGCTCAGTTTGTTATCTACAGACCTTCATTTCCTTGTTCTACTTGTTTGGGCACTGGACTTAGTATTCTTGAAACAGATGAGAGTACTCTAAATAGTCGAGGAGGAGCAGCTAGTTATCATTTGCGTTCCTGCTTAGATATTTTTCATTAAAACCATTGTGGTTTGCTCACTCTTATTTTGCAATTTGAAGATCTTTGCATTCCTTTCTTTCAGCTGCAGTTGCAACGGAACGAAGTGATTGCATTGATGAATTTACTCCATCGGCTATCAGAATCCGTCAAGCTTGTCCATGAAATGGGTCCGGCCACTGAAAGACTCATGGAAGGACCAAATGGCTTGGCGTCTGGAGTAAGTACCATATGGCAACGGATGTCATCGTGCCTATCTAAGTCACAGGCATAGGTACATGCTTATTGTTGCCAAGTGGGAAAGTGAATCGATCCTGACCTCGCACTTGCAGCTAGGAGGAGCTCGATAATTATTCAACTTCAACTCGTCGGTCACAAGGAAAGGATACAACAGAAAGGCAGGACGATTTTGCACCAATCTACATAATATAGAAACTTTGAAGCGGCAAAATGTACTATTTATTGTTCATTGAGCAAGATGATTATGTATCGACCTGTTAGCTGAACAAGCCGAGGTAAATTTACTGTGATCGTAAAGGAATAGAATGTAAATGTATAAATTTTAATCAATGGTTGGTTGCTACTAAGGAAAACGAGGCTATTTTTTCGAACAATCCATTACACCGCGAGATAGAGCCGATGGAGAATTGGATTTTTGTACATCTGCTTTGTTAATATGACAATTGGTATCTGACTAAGAAAGCCTCCTCCAGCAGATGTTCACGGTTGGAACTTGGAACTATGCATTGTTGGGCTGCTCAGAATTGGCACCTACACAGAAATACAAGTCAA
This sequence comes from Hypericum perforatum, assembly GCA_012979155.1. Lineage (NCBI taxonomy): Eukaryota > Viridiplantae > Streptophyta > Magnoliopsida > Malpighiales > Hypericaceae > Hypericum > Hypericum perforatum. The sequence goes on along the minus strand of SOPF01026593.1, from coordinate 39,812 downwards.
TAGTTATCCTCAAAAACTGAAGTCAAAAGAGATGGAAGAGGAAAGCAAGAGCAGCACAATGGAGAATATGCCTGCATTGCATACAGGCGGCAAGATAGGACAGCAAATCAATGATAGCCTGCATTTTCAACACAGGTTTGACCTTACAATCTGGTTCGCCTAACGATTTCTTTTGGCGCGCTTTGGTGGTTTTCCCGTCTCTTTCTTCGAATCATCGGGAGCTTTTGAATCCAGAAATGGCTGTGATCAGGAAAATACATTGAGAGAGTCAAAATACTGTGGCCCGGCATGGATTCCCCTATCCTGCAACTCTCTCAGATATGCTACTTCGAAAGCTAGCTTTCTAAACCACATCCTACCAAATACTAATCCACATCAGCCCTAATTGGAAGCTATGCTATCTCAATAAGCAGACAGAGAATAAACAACAAGAAACACCTAGCAACCCACACTAAGCCCCATCCCCAACTTTGAAACCATTCTCGTTCTCCTTTCTCTCCATCTCTTCTTCTCTATTATTCTTGTTTCTTTCTCTCTCTCTCTCTCTCTCTCTCTCTCTCTCTCTCCAAAATCAAGAAACGCTACAATGCCACATACCATTCTTCACAGAAGGGGAAACAAGATCAAGCCTTGAAAAGGTTGGAGATAAGAAGACACTCCTACTAATCTACCCACCCTACACCGGCCCTAATCGAAGCTATGCTATGATATTCCTCGACGAACAAAGCGAACAGAGATAGATCAATACGCGACCCTCGTCACACTCAATCCCACCACATAGAAACTACTTGATCCCCAGATACACATAGCAAGCAACCTATCATCCAAATCAATTTCTGATATAAAAAATCAAAATTTCGAGTAGGTTCAGACAAAAAGGAGACCTCTTGGGGGTTCCTCTGCAACTCGAGAAGCTCCTGGCAATAGGAGAGGCACTCAGCGTGGTAGACAGCCGCCAATTTCTTAATCAACGCCTTCCTCTTTATGATCCCAACCACTTAATTATGCACAAAAACAATTAAACAGATAAAATCTTTAGTACCCAGTTGCTAGAACAGTGAGGAGAATTCAAAGTTGGAAGCTTTATGAACTATAATTAGTGGCTTACTTCGACTTGGGTCGAACTGAGCAGTATTGGTTGTGTCAGTGGTCGGCAGCGCCGGAGAAGGAGGAGGGATGGATCCCGAGGCGAGGTCACCGGCGGCGGGGGGAGGGGCAGCCGGGGCCTGGGGGTCGGTGGGATCGTCCATATGGGCGAGAAGAGAGGAGAGAATTAGGGAACACAAATATTTGATTCCGCGGGAACCTCTTCTTGCCGTTTTAACGAAGCTTGGCAACTGACTTCAATTTTGTCTTTTGATTGTTTATTCCGTCTCTTTTTAGTATTTTTGAGACGTGTAATTTAAAAAATAATTAGAATTGCAAATCGTAAACCGGAAAGGTGTCCAATTTCCTTTATTCCAGACACAAAATGATGGAGAGCGTCGAATTTCTCTCCCTAAAATGGAACTTCGGTAGTAATCAACTCCAAGTACGAGTAGAAATGTAAGAAACTTTGGATTTTGATCTAAATGTTTATGATGCGTCAGATTCGGAGTTAATTTACTTCTCGATATATATATAACATTCTGACAACATGTGACATTGTTCAATAAAGACATATTTTGAAAACACATTTGTACACCAATTTTACAAAAGTAGAGCCTATGACTTGAAAGAGTTTGTGCTAATGCTCTCAATACTTTGTGAACATGCTGTTCTTGTTGTGCAAATAAATAAATATGTTAGAACGTCAAAAACGATCTAAAGACGGATCCGGAGTGGTCGTCCCAAGATGTGATTCGAACGAATAAGGCAAAGATGGAAGAAATATGGGGAAAACGAAGAGAAGATATATAGATCTGACTTGGTAGATAAGAAAAGAATTGGTGGAAGAGCAAGAACTTTATTGAAAATATAGAGGAGGAGGACAAGAGGATAACATAAACGATAAAAGCTACATCTACCCTACGCTAAGATAAAAAGCCGAAGCTTTGATAAGAGATTTGATGTGTTGTGTTGTTGGGGGTGTCCTTTTCTTCTACGTCAAGGCTGTCATTATATAGAAAAAACTAGCCCTAGCCCAATACCAAAAACCCTAGGCCGTTCAGTACAAAAAACCTAAATTATCCCCGGCCTCACATATGAAAAACTAACTGCCCGAAACTTCCAAGCTGATTATGACCTCTTTCTGCTCCGAATTTGGAAAAGTGATAAACTACAAAGTTGTAGATTTATCTCTTATCTTTCTGTAACTTTTGAAATCACCTCAATCCGATATTTGAGCAGTTAGTTACGGATTTTTTACTAAAACTGGTCAGAAAATCCGCGAATTAATTTTCCGCCACAACAATGCCCCCCACACGTCAATGTTTTGACGCTAGGAAAAGCGTTGACGTGTGTCCCACCGAGCGTGCCAAAAAACTGTTGCGCAAATAAATACATATGTTGTTAGAACGTCGAAAACGATCTAAAGACGGATCCGGAGTGGTCGTCCCAAGATGTGATTCGAACGAATAAGGCAAAGATGGAAGAAATATGGGAAAAAGGAAAAGAAGATATATAGATCTGACTTGGTAGATAAGAAAAGAATTGGTGGAAGAGCAAGAACTTTATGGAGACAAGAGGAAAACATAAATGATAAAAGTTACATCTACCCTACGCTAAGATAAAAAGCCGAAGCTTTGACAAGAGATTTGATGTGTTGTGTTGTGTTGTTGGGGTCCTTTTCTTCTACGTCAAGGCTGTCATTATATAGAAAAAACTAGCCCTAGCCCAATACCAAAAACCCTAAGCCGTTCAGTACAAAAAACCTAAATTATCCCCGGCCTCAGATATGAAAAACTAACTGCCCGAAACTTCCAAGCTGATTATGACCTCTTTCTGCTCCGAATTTGAAAAAGTGATAAACTACAAAGTTGTAGATTTATCTCTTATCTTTTTGTAGCTTTTGAAATCATCCCAATCCGATATTTGAGCAGTTAGTTACGGATTTTTTACTAAAACTGGTCAGAAAATCCGCGAATTAATTTTCCGCTACAACACTTCTACACATGCTTCCAAGCAGTAGCAGTGAACAAATCAAGCCAGTTTGTTCTATACATGTCAAGGAACCAGAAGGAGATATTTTGATATTCATGACAGGACAGGTAAATTTGGTTATTCTACCTAGCAGCTTCCTTCTGGCTGCCAGGTAAATTTGGTTAATTTTGCTATTACACAGCTAAATATACTTAACCAAAAAATCTCTTCTGTTACTTTGCAGGATGATATAGAAAAGATGGTTTCAAAATTGGAGGATAAAGTCCGAAACCTAGAGGAAGGATCTTGTATGGATGCGCTTGTCCTTCCTCTTCATGGTTCTTTGCCACCTGAGCTGCAGGCATGTTTATGACTTTGTACCTATTCCCTGTGCCAATGAAACTTAGTATCTGCAGTCTGAGAAACTATTGCATACACCAAACTGCTCAGTCTTTCGCAAAAATAAAAATGATAACAGACTTGCTTTCAGAGAAAATATGATTTGTGTGGGGGATTGTATAACTGAAACAGATATCCCTCTTGTTGCTTGTGCTATTTGTAATTCCATTTTACATTGATATGAATGGTTAAAGCACCCAGATTAACACAATTGCCTTTACCAAAGGTGGTTACAACATTCAATAGTTTTGGGTTGGATATGGAGATTCTAACATAGTAGCAGAGCAGATTGCTTTCGTGGCCATTGTTGTGCTCACACGACACCCATTTCTCGCACTTTGGTGAAGTTAAAGCCAGTGCAATCTTCGACCTGATATGAGTCTTGTTTGAGGGGGCGTGTTGAGAGTGTTGTCCCACATCGGTTAAAACATGTAGGATGGGCAAGTTTATAAGTGCTGAAAATTCACCAACCTATCACCTTAAGGTTTTGGGTTGGATATGGAGATTCTAATAGTATTTTTGTAGTTTGTCTACTCAGATAAAAGTAGATACTGATTTATATTTATGGATTTGCTTTTACTTCTATACGTGCTGTACTTAAAATTCTAGTCTGGTTCTTGAAAGTAAGCTTGTTGACGGAGACAAGTAATCCCTTAGTTATGGTGTTAACTTCGACTTTAAGTTTCCCTTCCCTGCGTTGTTCATATTTCTTGTATTTCATGATACGTGTAAGCGTCTCGTGAATTTGGTAGCTCTGTATTCGGAGACATTTATGTTCTGATTCTGTGCCCTTTAAACAAGGCCGCTAAACTATGATTGCATATGGTCATTCAGAAAATTAATATTATTGGAACATGTTATGTGATGTCTCATGGTTTCTGCCACAGTTTGGTCTCTATTCTTCATGAAGATTGATTTCTTTCTTATTTGCATGCTCATTATTGAATTATTCTTGTGATCTTGGAAAAAATGCTGCAACCAATTTGATTTGTCCTACATCTCGGCATCATTCTCGAGTTCTCACTGATATGTGTCATGCTAGTCACCTTGCAGGTACGTGTATTCAGTCCTCCACCTCCACATTGTCGGCGATTTATTATTTCAACAAACATTGCAGAAACTTCTTTGACGGTTGATGGTGTTGTGTAAGGAAACATCTACGTCATTGTGCTCTTGTTCATCTGACTCGTTATGGTTATTCAACTGCTTTTCTGATTTTGTTTTCTGTTATTTCCAAATTATTCTAATAACAGGTATGTAATAGATCCTGGTTATGTGAAGCAAAGACAGTATAACCCAGCAACTGGCATGTACTCCCTCGATGTTGTCCAAATTAGCAAGTGAGTTACGTTCACAATGTTCATTAGGATGCGACCTCTCTCTTTCTTTAGTAATGGTCTGTGACCTTGTCTGAAAATTCACTTTATCATCAGGTTCCATGGTTCGGGAGCCAAATCTCCGACGCAGCAAGGAAATGGCCACTCTAGTATGCCATTTTCATTATCTGCAAACAGTAGTGGCGTGTTTTGAGAACCTTCATGTGTTGTAAGGTGAGTTCCGGTGGACGAGTTCGGACTCGGAGCGAAGTATTGCATTCTCAATGGAACTTCGATACCTCAAAATTGAAGAAACTGATGGAAAGAGTCTCTGTTATAGAGGTACACACTATCCGATGTAGCTTCAAATGAGAGAGAATACTGCTCAAATTAGTCCTGTATGTTTGTACAATTTTGTTTTTGGTTCGGAATCGTTGGTATATTTTGAGATATCACCCCTTTAAATCTTTTACAAATTGCTTTCATACATGTCTCTCTTCGAAGCCCCCTCTCTTACCCTACCAATTGATTCTTCGTATTCGCTGGTATCTCGCTGACACTTGAGTTGGTTGTCTTATTCATGACGGACCCATTAATGGAATCTAAATCTACCTTAGACCTGAAAGGGCTTGAGAGGGCGGTTGGACTGGTTGATTCACACCGTTGCATGCGCCACGATTGGTCCAAGGGACCAAAATTTTGTTTTTAAATGATTTTATAGTTTTTTAAGTTGGCTTATCAAATTATTATCTTTTAGTAAAATCAGAGGATTAAATTATTATAATTAATAATACAATTATCAATAAATTTTCAATTATGACTATCCGTGGAAATGGCTGAACAAGTTGGACCAAATTCGGAGAATAGACTAATTGACTCTTCAATTCGTGTTTCTCAAACATGGGTGCTTTGTATACATACTTCTTATTTTTATTCAAGTTATTACAATGCCATGTGCTGGACACAGCTGGAGATAAATTTGACGGCTTATTCTTATACAAGCAACGTATGCCGGTCCAATCTAGTAAAAGATACATGCTCATAAATGCCGTTCTTTTTTTAATTGGTGTGTTCATAAATGTCGTTCTTATCAGTAGTTGCAATTATGAAGAGGAGGAAAACTAGATTATAGGATAGTGGAAGTTGGTGGATATATATAATAGATTCGTTGATTTTTAGAATACTCAAAAAATACAATACAATGTTGATCTTTAATTTAATAGATAATTAGATATCTGAAAATGACTCTAAATTAAGAAGTCTTAATTTTTTATTAATCAATCAATCGAATAAAATAATAGACTATAAATTCTATATATAAAGAATCGATAAACCTAATACATAAAATCTTGCTAAACATTAAAATTTTAATAATAATCTAAAATATAAAATAATTAATACTAAAACTATATGAAATTAATAACGATCTCATCCTTATCTCCAACATTCTCTCATGGTTGGAGAAATTCATCATCGAATTTAGTGTCATTGGCTTAACTAAATCTTTGTACATACATTCTTGAACAACTTTGAACAATGTGAAGATACCTGATATCGTTCATTCCAACAGATAAATACTTTGTAATTGCAATAGATGACCATGAACTCACATTTTCATATATATCATTCAGCATTTTTGAGGTTATTCCATAAGTTTAACAACAAAGAACTCTCAACATCGTCGAACTTGTGAACACCGAGAAAGTCAATGTGCTCAACTTCTTCGGATTGTGCACTTCATTGCCTCCTCTTGAGCTCTGCTGAATCTTGTCTTAAAACTATCCAGATTAGTTTGAAACTCATGCAATATCTAAGGTATTTGACAATCATATTTTGAAATTTTGCTTGATTAGAAGTGTAAGTTACCCATTGACAAATTATGGATCAATCTAAATATTAAAACTCTTCTTGGACCAATCTATAACTTCTCAAAGCTTCTAAGCAACACTATAATTTGCTCATCTAGTAAATTAAGAACCAGTCACTATAAAATTCTTCAACAGTCAACAAACTTCCAAACCAGCCCCTTAATTTCCTAAATCAGCCAAATTCCTAATTCAAAACTGTAATTAGAGGAAATGGATAATCTAACCAACAGCGAAAGGTGGCATCGACGATCGTGTTAAGGGCGACCTATAGAACATGGGATGGCATCAGATGGACTACTAGCTTCTGAAGTGGCTCGTATAGACGGGTCTCTCCTAGGACTCATAATATCAATGGTCAAGTGATTTTGTTAAAATGGAGAGGATGGCATCGCACAATTTTCTGATCAGCATAGTAGTTATATTGGCATATTAGATGGTATAATGGATGTTGAGCGTTCTCCTTTACAGTCATGATTGAGTGAGGTTAGGAAGGTGGGGCAAAAGCTCTATAATACCTCGTTATTTGACTAACTAGCTTCACAAACCAATCAGGTTTTTCCAACGTGATGTGTTCTCACTTACACGCACCCTAAGAAAATTCTCAAAAAGTCACCTATCTTGATTCTACTCTCGGCCATACATATTTTAATCATGGAGTATATATATATGGTATATATATGGGGTATTACATTCACTCTTCCTTAAATATGCAATATTCTTGTCGTGCTAGATACAAATAATCATAGAATCCCTTGGTTGTACGTGCATTTAGTTTTCAAATTACACCATACAAGTTGAGGTTGCTCTGATACCAAATGTAAGTCTCCATAATTTGACCAACATGCTCCACAAACCAATATTATTTCTAGCATATTTTGTCCTCAGTATATGCACTAAAAAAGAAGATGTACTTTATTAGTATGGATAGTAACAATCAAATTACTTAAGCATTTCATAGTATATATACGAGATATCATAAGCTCGATGTACAGAGTCTCATGATAGAAACCAAGATGATCGTGGATGAGGAGGGTCATCGACAGTGATGGTAGGATTGATTGCTTGAAGTGATGCCGATGGCGACTGAGTCCCTTTTCCCATAAATCCTAGAAGTCCTCCCTCGTCTGACCCCTTGTGCTAACTTTTTCTCGTAAGGGATCTTTCCTTGTCTGGTGTTCTTCTATTACCAGGTCTTGACACCTTACCTTTATCAAAGTCTAGGACTTCATCTTGGACTTGTCAGCCTTAGTTATATCGTACTATAGGCAAGGTCAGAAGAGCCTCTTACTTTCAAAGTTGAGCCTTGTGGTCTTCTAGCAACCTTTCACGGTCTTTCGTAATCTGCCTCTGTGCTTGGACCTTTCTTTCCAGACGTCATTTTTAAGTCTTTATAAGGATTTCTGATAAGAAAGGCTCTAACAAGGATCTCTTTTCTCCTAGCTAGTTGAAGATAATTTGCCTCATGTTTGTGCCTTCTTTGAGGTCGGTCTTGACACAGAGGTGAGACCTCCATTTATCTTCTATAGGGTGCCAAGGAGATTTTGAGTGCCTACTCTGCCACTCGGGTGTCATCTTTAGATCTTTAATAACCTTTTGCCCTCTAAGTTAAAATGAAGGTCTTTTTTCTCCTAGTCGACCGAAGACACTTTGCCTCGCATTTGTACCTTCTTGGAGATTGACCTTAATGTAAGGATGATGCCTATATCCTCTTTCTGTGGGGTACCTGGGTAACTTTGGGTACCCATTCTACCTCTCGGGTGCCTTCCTCGTATCTTCTACTACCTCTTGCATCTTATGTTCGGACAAAAGTCTATTCTTTTCTAGTCGACCGAAGACATTTTACCTTGTATTCATGCCTTCTTGGAGGTTGACCTTAATATGAGGGTGAGACCTCTATCTGCCCTTCGTAGGGTGCCCGAATGATTTGGAGCAACTCTTCTACCCCCTGGGTGTCTCTTTTAAGCCTTCAGGAGCTTCTTGTGACCTCTTTGAACCTCTGGAAATACTCCTCTCTTTAAGCACCTCCATTAGATCCTCTTGTTGCCCTATTCTAAGAATGTCTCTCGTGTCTCTCCTTGTCTGAAGAGAGTCTTGTAGGTCTTCTGGGGGTGACATACTCTTGTCTTGCTTATCAACCTCCTTGTCCTTCTTCAGGCTCACTATTGTAATTGGAATAATAAATGGGATTGTCTGTGGTGCTTCTTCATATTTTGGATCTTCTTTGATCTTCATTTGCTCGATTCGAGCAGATCTCATTTTATTCTATGCCGTCAGTAACTTCATCATTTGCCTTATCTGGGCTAGAACATCTTCTCCTCCTAAGGTAACAATATCTTCGATCGATGTTTCATCAATAGAGGTAAATATATAACTCTTAAGAAGGGGTTATATTGGTTGGCTCTTTCGAGGGAGCCGTATGGTCCGGCTTCTTGAAAAGGGCCGTATTAAAAGTGATGTTCCTTTCTATGCCCATTTGAGTAGTAGGAGATATGACCGGCTCCCATGGGGTGCTTTATTGATTGAATTCCTCGGCTCTTTGGGAAGAGTCGCCTTAGTCATATTCTTCTCAACAAGGTGTAGAGAAGAAGGTGGTATATTATTCTTGGTCATCTTGCTGGAACAAGTTCGCCTCCTTCTCTAGACATCCTCCTAGTCCTACTGAGTGTGCCAAAAAACTGTGGTGGGAAAAAGTAACAGGGTATCAAGGATGATCTCTTGACGGCTTGAAGGCTCGTCTCAAGGTTGGCTTAACAAAAACTAGTGATCAAATGATCACTACTACCTAACTGAGCTAATCTCCTCTAACCAGGCTGTCACGACCCGCACAAAACCAACTAAATTTCCGAGTCTCACACAAGCTCTATTGCAAAGCCTCCTAACCAAGCGCTAATGTCCGGCTTAAGAACTAAGATACAAATAGAAGTTTTGAGGTTGATAAAAGATTTGTGTAGTTGATATTGGATGATCTGTGCCCTCCTTGAATGTCCTTTATATAGGCGAAAGACTCTGTCTCCTCCTTGCACTCGGACTCTTCTAATGCCTATCTTAGGGGATGCTTATTTTTGTGTAGTACCGGAACTACCCTTATCGCCTAATTTTTGGGACTTATCTCTTTTAGTTAATTCAGAGCCCGAGTTTATCTACTTTCACTGCACACGATCTCATAGCCTTTCTAACACCTTGCTTAGCTCTCTACGCCCTCTTGAGGCAAGTAGGCTCTTTGAACCCTCTTAAGGCAAATTAAGCTTTTTATGCCTCTTCTAGGCAAAGTAAGCCTCTTATGTCTCCTTAAGGCTCTCCACACCCTTCCAAGGTGAAAAAACCTATTTTGGGTGAAATAAGCTCTCAACACCTCCCTTAAGTGAAAGCATTCATCTTGGATGAAATAAGCTCTTGACACTTCCCTTAGGCGAGGTAAGCTCTTAACACCTCCTTTAGGCGAAGTAAGCTCTTAACATATCCCTTAGCCGAGGTAGGCTCTCGACACTCCCCTTAAGCAAGGTAGACTCTTGACACTTTCCTTCGGCGAGGTAGACTCATGCCACTTCCCCTAGGCGAGATAAGTTCTTACCACCTCCCTCAGGCGAGGTAGGCTCTTGCCTCTTCCCCTAGGCGAGGTAAGCTCTTACCATCTCCCTTAAGCGAGGTAAGCTCTTTGCACATTCTCTCGCAGAAGACAAAATGCCTTTTCACACTTCTCCCTTCCGAAAGACAAAGTGACTCTTCACACCTCTCATTCCTGAAGGCAAAGTTGTTCCTCACACCTCCTCTTCCAAAAGGCAAAGTGGCTCCCCACACCTCCTCTTCCGGAAGGCAAAGAAAAATCTTCACACTCTCTCTTCCAAAAGGCAAAGTGGCTCTTCACACTTCTCCTTCCGAAAGGCAAGAAATGCCTAAGTGAATTCCCTCTTTTTAAAGGGCATGCTTTAAGAAGACACCAACCCTTTCAAGAAGGCAAAATATCCCTTTTAGTCACTCTTGGAAGGCAAAGCACTTCGGAAAGTCATTCCTTCCTTTCTACAAGTCGCGCGCGGAAGACCCTCTTGCAAGGTAAAAATTCCCTTTTGGTCACTCTTGGGAGGCAAAGTACTTGAAGAAGTCACTCGCCCCCTTCTTGAAGCCACAGGCATGAAAACCCCTCTTCTAAGAGGTAAAACTTCCTTTTTAATTACTCTTGGGAGGTAAAGTGCTTATTAGGGGTGAGGATAAACCCGACCAAAACCGCAAACCCGACAACCCGACCAGACCGACACACCGCCAAGCATTAACCCGACTGTTAAAACGGTGTCGTGGGTTGGTTTCTATGTCAAACCGAAGTTGTCGGTGTTGCGTCGGTGTTGTTTCTTAACCAACCCGATACACCGACACACCGAGTAAATCCGGCAGCCACCTCTTCTCCTCTTCTTTTCCGCTCTTCGCAGAGCCATCCAAGGAATAAACCAAGAGGTATCCCTTCCTTCTTCCCCGCTCCCAGGTCGGCCAGGTCCTCGCACGTCACCAGCCCCACGTGCGTCGTGTGCGTCCGCTTCGTCGACGACGCCATCCGATGGTCGGGGTTCCGACTGGTTTCGAGGGATGGAAACTTAATTATTTTTCATGGATTATTGATTTGTTGTTGTTGTTGAAGAAGAAGAAGAAGGAGAGAGATAGAGACAGAGAGAGGTAAAGGAGAAGAAGAAGAAAGAAGAGAGGAGAGAGAGAGAGTGGTACCCAAAATAACACTTGCTTTATGTCAGTGAAGTACTTGTAGTACTACGGTGACAAGTATAAATACGGTGACGTTTCTAACCCTTTGCAATGGCCACAGCTCAGGAAAAAACGACGCCTTCTTTATCATCCCCTCCCTCTCTCTCTCTCTCTCTCCCTGTTGCTATCGGGTTTCAAAAACCCGATCAATAATAGGGATCACCGAGACACCGCGGGCCCGTCGGTGTAAGGCAAAAATTTTTTTCTGTCGGTGCTTATTCTGGGATTTCTTGTTGATCGGTGTCGGGCTCACAAATGGGTCTCAACCCATGAGCCCGACAATTACTCAGCCCTAGTGCTTATGGAAGTCACTTCTCTCCCCTCCTTTAAGTCATGCGTGGGACCCCTCACTACAAGGAGGTAAAGACTCTACTTTGGTTACTTATGGGAGACAAAGTGATTCATGAAGTCACTTTCTCCTTTCCTTAAGTCACATATGCACATATCCCCCTTGGGAAGGCAGAACTTCTCTTTAGTCACCTTAGGGAGGTAAAGTACTCCATGAAGTCACTTTCACCCTTCTTTAAGCCACTTATGTATGTCCCCCTTTTGGAAGGCAAAGTTCCACTTTAATCACCTTTGGAAGGTAAAGTGCTTTATGAAGTCATCAAGCCACTTCATGAAGGCAAAGTTTACATATAGTATATTTCACAAGGAAAGGTACTTTGTGAAGTACTAAAAGTGGTCACTCCCAAAAGGTAAAATTACCATAATACCACCGTGAGAAGGCAAATATTATTTTTATCTTCCTAACACATGGATATAAAGAAACAAAGTAACAAAGACCACAATATTAATTCGAAATAGTCTACCCTGTTAAAACATTCAAAACATAAAGAGTGTAAACTTATTTTAGTAATCCTTAAGAAACTTATTTTTGTACTCTACAGTTTTGATGTTTGACCTTACTTTGAAAGAATATGTTTCAATTCACACACACAAGATTGGAGACAAAATTTTCTCATTAATGCCATTCTCTTTATTTCACACGGCTAATACAAAACAGAGGTACTAAATGATACCTCTCCCATTTTATTAATTTTCACTCCCTCATTTCTTTACTTAAATCAACAACACATCATATGGCAATAAAAATTTCTTATCGAGACTCTATACTATTACCACCCAAGTGTCCTTGCCTTTTGTGTCTTGGTTCTATTGTATTGACTTGCAGTTAGGAATTGGGAGAGAGGAGAAGAGATGAAGCTGACCCCTCGAGAGGTGGACAAGCTTGGCCTCCACAACGCTGGATATTTGGCCCAGAAGCGTCTGGCTCGTGGTCTCCTCCTTAACTACACCGAGGCTGTCGCTCTTATTGCTACCCAGGTTGGTTTTTGGCTTCTTGTCTAGTCATGAATTAAGAACACACAAAAAAAGGGTCTTTGGAATTCGAAGAGAAAGTTAGGTTCTTGATTAGACTCGGACACATTCTTCAATCTGCTATCTGCTATCCGTTAAGAACTACTGTTTGCTTTCTGCAATTTGTTTTACCAAACAGGGCCTTAACGAAATGAGATTCATAATCTGACTCGGGGATCGATTGCGTTGAGTGGTAATAACATTCTTCACAAATAACGTCGTAACCCGGCCGAGTCTTCAAATATTGCTTACGCCGAAAACCGCCCAGGATCAGTCTTCCTACTGGAAATTAGAAATATTTAGCCCCCGATTTTTATGTTCAAATCTTCGTTGGCATTCCTTTCCAATTCGTTTAGTTACCTTCATCATCAACTTAAAACCACAAACTCACGAAAACGCCACTCGGCTATTTAAGAGATCTGGATTCCCGTAAAGATGCATTGGATTTTGACATATCTAAAATACTCGCATCAAAGCCACAGATTTATATTTATTCTTGTGAGAAAGAATTGAGAAAGAATGGTTCAGCCATAGTCTGTGGTGAAAAATGTGGCTAGGAGGAGTAGAGCTGTTGAGGGTAATTTGTTGGTCAATATATGACTGTATGATCGGTATCATGGAGGTGGTGGTGATTATAGGTATTGGAGTTTGTCCGTGATGGTGACAAATCAGTGGCGGAATTGATGGACATGGGGAAACAACTTCTTGGAAGGTATGATTACAAGAATTCGCTATTTATGGGCCATTTTTTGGAATTTCCTTAATGAATAAAGCCGTCACGCATACATAGGAGGCTTGGACTGTGTCCATGTCTGAAATCCGTTGCATGACTGAGATGGTAGCATTTGTGGAGTTCTAACTGATATGTTTTTTTTCTAGCTAATTCCAAAACTGAAAGGTGGTTCCAGTCTCGCTATTTGGTAATCGTAAATTCTTGTTTGAGACAGTCAAATGCACTATATTACTACAGTGAACGTGTGAGATTTGTAACAAAACAGCATCAAGTCAAATGATGCTTCACCATTAAAATCATTTTTCTATCATGCTAATTGATCCATGAAGTATGTTCCTAATTTAAATGATCATATCCATTGCAAAACAGGAAACAAGTTCTTCCAGCAGTTCCACATCTTTTGGAGACTGTACAGGTAATGAATGTTACATCATAGAGAGAGCGTTAACTCCTGGCAGTACTTCCATTCATATTTCCATAAGAACCATACATTTGGTTAGTACCTTCCAACGAAATTTGAACGGGAAGAGTATAGAAGGAAGAAACCATGGACACTTGGTTCAAAGCATAAGCTTATGCCAGGATGTGTCATTGATATTCAAATATCACTGAAATGGTACTCAAGCAAAACCGAGCACATTATGGAAATTTGATGATGGAATTGTCTAATTTTGGTGATTATGAAGTGCTTTTCAAAGATCTTGCTTTCACTGCTTATTCATTGAAGTCTAACACTAGGTTGAAGGAACTTTCGTTGATGGAACCAAGTTAGTTACCATCCATGATCCCATTGCTAAAGAAAATGGGAACTTGGATCTAGCTTTACAGGGCTCTTTTCTCCCAGGTAAAGCTCAACCTTGGTTTGATCTGAGCTCTCTACTCAGGCTTTACGATCTTAGCCTATGTTGTCCCACGTTTTCCAGAATGGTACTAGCTGATACTTGTTTTCGAGGTTCAATAATGTTTATGATGTGCCCATTTCCCCAAGGACTTCATAGAACATGCACATTATATAGCTTGTGATATATATATAAAAAAATCTGTTGGTTAAGTAGTAAAATGAGTGATAAAAATTTGAGAATATCTCTGTTGAACCATTACATCAATGGTTATGTAGCTTGGATTTGGAGCATATTTTTGTATGCTATATTTCACCTAGGTGCTTTATTCATGAAACAAAGGATACGCCTTTCATCTGAAGTATGGTGTCTGATGAGTCTAATATAAGAACGTTAACGTTGCAGTCCCTTCACTTGATAAGTTTGCTCAAATAGCGGTTGATGAAATTCCTGGGAAGACAATCTGTGAAGGTCCTAATATCACAATTAATGTGGGAAGGAAAGCAGTTATCCTCAAAGTGGTCAATACTGGTGATAGGCCAATTCAGGTGTACCCTCGTAACATAAAGTTCCTAATTTTGATTTTAATAACTGGTCCACTGAACTTCAATAATTAGCTTAATGATGGTCTTAAAATTTATTCTCAGGTTGGCAGCCACTATCACTTTATTGAGACTAACCCTCATTTGGTTTTTGATCGAATGAAAGCATATGGCATGCGTCTCAACATACCAGCTGGGACAGCTACAAGATTTGAGGTTGTTAATAGTTAATCTTCATATTTCGAAAAAACAATGCTTCCAAGAAATCCTAGTTAATTGCGGGCATATTTTTCTGAAATAAACTGTGTGTGTATCTACCACGGAAGACTTTCCAATAGGCATTTCATTGTTTTTTCCATGTTTGACAGCTTTCTTTCTTCCAGATTTTTGTCATCTTCTATCTTCTTTCTGAAAAAGCTTCCACTCATATTCTGTTTTTTCTAGCCATCGGCTTTAGATTATTATAACCTAATTTAGAAGTTACATTGCTCATGATATGAGAAGTAGCCTTTGGCATTGAACTTATTTGAAATAATAATTTTGCTTCATATATACCTACTTAGTTAAATTGAGTATCATTACATTGTTATTGTAATAGGTATCATTAGGTGTGCATATGATTTTCAAAATTATAGGAAAAACTCTCATTTTCAAGATGGATAATAAAACACTGCGTTTGAGAGTGTCTCTCATTGGAAGTTGCATGTGGGATGGGTTAGTTTATAAGGTGGGAGGATCCACCTACTCACTACCTTAAGGTTTTGGGTAGGATATGGAAACTCCAATACACTGAACCTACTTTTTGAACTGCTCTCGGTGTCAAATCGTGCCGCAAAAGAAATTCACCTTGGAAGAACGTTGAACAATTTCCAGAGAATCAATTTGTCCTTTAAGAAAACAAAGATCATTAGAATTGCGTAATTTTTTTTCGCTAAACCTGTTCAACTTTTTCAGCCAGGGGAAAGTAGAAGCGTTCTGCTTATAGAAATTGGTGGTAATAAGGTTGTCCGAGGTGGAAATAATGTTGTAGATGGTCCCATCGGTCAGGATAACCACTTGGCTGCACTTGAAGCTATAAAAATTCGAGGGTTTGGAAATCTTGAAGAAGGAACTGCAAGGTCAGCTGATTCTTTCGTTGTATAATATTGTCAAATAAATCTTATATTTTGAATCTTGGAATTTGTAACGATGACGGATCAACATCGTTATTTTGCAGTGTTGGTTTAAGTGGTGAAGGTTCTAGTTTCACATCTGTGATTTCTCGAGAAGCTTATGCCAACATGTACGGGCCAACTACCGGCGACAAAATCAGACTCGGTGATACCGACTTGTATGCTCAAATTGAAAGAGATTTTGCCGCCTACGGGGATGAATGCGTCTTTGGAGGTGGAAAAGTCATACGGGATGGAATGGGCCAGTCATGTATACCTGCTCATTCACTGGACACTGTTATAACCAATGCTTTGATTATTGATTACAGTGGAATTTACAAGGCTGATATTGGTATAAGAAACGGTCTTATTGCTGCCATTGGAAAGGCTGGAAACCCGGATATCATGGACGATGTTCATGCCGATATGATAATTGGGGTCAGTTTAATTATTCGCAAGAAAGCTGTGGCTAGAAATTTAGAGGTTCATGTACTTTTTCATTTGTTTTAATCAACTTGAATTTGATAGGTTAACACAGAGGTTATAGCTGGAGAAGGAAAGATTGTCACTGCAGGGGCCATAGACTGCCATGTACACTTCATATGCCCTCAATTAGCTTATGAAGCAATAGCAAGTGGTGAGCTAGAAACCCGAAACCATCCCGTCCCTTGGCACCCTTTTGACAGTATTCCTTTAACGAGGAAAGGCATAGTGGTTATAACCATAGACTCATGATTCACCATATAATGATTTATGGAAGGCATATGATTCCAATTAAAATCTTCAAAATGTTCATGATTCACCAATAGTAATGTATACAGATTTGGAAGTAGATAAGTCGTGATAAAAAGCTCTGTTGATGCTCACATTCAATATTAGTTGTCGCAATGTTGAATTCAAATAATTTTTTATTTGTTTCATTGGTAACAGTTAATGTAGTGAATTATTGAGATTTTAGGCTTGTTCACTGTGAACTGCTCTTGCAGCTAGGCGAGACTTAGTTGCATGGTGTTCCAGATCTAAGTGAGACTCACACACTTTTCAATCTGTGTAGGAATTACAACACTTGTGGGAGGTGGAACAGGACCAGCAGAAGGGACACGTGCTACAACGTGTACTCCCTCCCCGTCTCATATGAAGTTGATGCTGCAGTCAACTGATGACCTCCCTTTGAACTTTGGCTTCACCGGAAAAGTATACATCAATCGACGTGCTTTCCATCCGTGAACTTATTCTCATGTTTCATCTTTTGTGGCACTGTTAATAGGGTAATGCTTCAAAACCTGAGGAGTTGCATGATATCATCAAGGCTGGAGCAATGGGATTGAAGCTTCACGAGGATTGGGGAACTACTCCCGCTGCAATAGACAATTGTTTGAGTGTAGCAGAAGAATATGACATTCAGGTTAGTGCTTAAATTTTTAGTAAAAGTTCACTTTATTTCTTGTGGTGTCGCCTATTTGCACTACAATTCCGGGTTTCAAAATATTCACCAACTGACATTGAGCAGGGACTGGATTCGGTCCTGGAAGTCATTTCCAGGACCATCCTGGAATTGGTTTTGTCAATACATTCAAGTGGTTTTGGCAAAACCAGTTGAACATACTAAGAAAACCAGTTGAACATTCTAAGAAAACCAGTTGAACATAATAAGAAAACCAGTTGAACATATTAAAAAAACCAGTTGAACATTTTCCTGAAAACTACTTGAACATTCATTGGGAACCACTTGAACATACTAAGAAAACCACTTGAACATACTAAGAAAACTACTTGAACATTAATTGACAAACCACTTGAACATACAAAGAAAATCACTTGAACATAGTAAGAAAACCACTTGAACATACTAACAAAACCACTTGAACATACTAGGCAAAAATCACTTAAACATACATTGAGAACCACTTGAACATACTAAAAAAACCACTTGAACATAATAAGAAAACCACTTGAACATACTAAAAAAACCACTTGAACATTAATTGGCAAACCACTTGAACGTACCAATAAAACCACTTGACATAATTTGCTAAACCATTTGAACATACTGACAAAACCAATTGAACATACTGTCACTCGACCACTTGAACATACTGGCAAAACCACTTGAACATACTGGCAAAACCACTCGAACTTACTGTAAAACCACTCAAACTTTTTTGTTTATGTAATTGACTGTGATCAATAGAAGAATTAAATTCGTCATTTAATGGTAATTCGTCATTAAATATTGTCATTTCCCTCTCCTCTTTCATGATTCACGTCCCTCTTTCTCTCTCCTTCTTCATTGCCTTCCTTTTTTAAGTTTCTTTCTCTCTCCTCCTTCATTGCTTTCCTTTTTTAAGTTTCCAGGACGGTCCTGGTGTGTTTTACACATCCAGGACTGAATCCAACCCCCAATGTGATAACACTTTCTATTGTTAAAATATCTCTGACAGAAATACCCTAAAGTATAATTACGAAAAATTTTTGTTCTAAATTATCTATCAAAACAAATCAGAAAAACTATATGAAATTTTGCGCTCTTATAATATCTTTTCATTTTTGATTTATTTTAATTTAATGGTATTAGGGGTAGTTTTGTATAAAAAAATGTATTCAAAAAGTGGAGAATCGGTTTGAGAAACATCTTTCATGTGGCCGAACATTTTGAAACCACAGGGCAGTGGTGTGCAAAATAGGTGAAACCAATTGGAACTAATGTGAACTTTTACCTAAAATTAAATTTTTGGTGAGAACTAACTCGGCGTTGAGTGCGCATGAGAAATTCATTCTTTTTTTCGGTAGAATTTCATTCCTTGGCTGGGCGTTGCAGGTCAACATACATACGGACACATTAAATGAATCAGGTTTTGTGGAACATACAATTGCAGCATTCAAAGGTAGGACGATTCATGCTTATCACAGGTATGGAATCTTTGCCTTTGTCAATCTAATTCTATTTGCATGGATGATCGTCTTTATTATTCTGTTTTGGGATAAATAGGCGAAACAGCTACAAGAGTACGCAAACAGAATATGATATACCTATTGACCTACTGCCTGAAACTTGAGACGTAACACTAGAACACTGTAAATATTACCTAAGATAATAGGTTTCTTACTGTTAGTCGCCTTGGAATTTAAGCTTTTTGCTACTCTAGCTTCTTCATCGCCTCGCCCTTGTTCCATTGGAATCTAAAGTCTCTGGAACTTCTATTTTATGTAAAGTTATTTTCCTCTCTGTAGAACTCAATACATTTGTCTTGTAGTAATTGCTCTTTCCATCCCGGATTTGGTATTTGTATGGACAGTGAAGGAGCAGGTGGTGGTCATGCTCCTGATATCATTAAAGTTTGTGGTGTCAAAAATGTTTTGCCTTCATCAACAAATCCCACGCGGCCATTCACTTCAAACACTATTGATGAACATCTTGACATGTTGGTACGATGATACGGTAGAGCAAAAATAATGCTTCAGTTCTTATAACCTGCAAACTCTAATTGTGTTTTGAGTTGTATACAGATGGTCTGCCACCACCTAGATAAAAACATACCAGAAGATGTAGCTTTTGCCGAGTCAAGAATACGCGCAGAAACTATAGCTGCCGAAGATATACTACATGACATGGGGGCTATTAGTATGATATCTTCTGATTCACAGGCCATGGGTCGAATTGGTGAGGTAATTATTATTTTGCTCTGCTTTATGATTAGGCACTAAAAAAACCTGGACCAAGGGAAGATAGTATCCCAATGTTACTCTCTTTGAATCCTGTTAAATGAAGTGATGAAAAAGGTTAAGTAATTTGATGGTTTATATGAGTACCTTGGTGGTATTTTACTTGTTCTGTTGCAATGTAATGTATGCTTCCAAATAATTAGCTTGAACTGCAATTTTCTGACTTTCACAATTGCCAAGGATCGTTTTCCATGTTCCGTCATTTCTTCAACAAGTTGCATCTACATCAATTCGTTCCCGTTTTTCGGCTCATGTGAAGACAAGTATGCTCCTTTCAGGTCATAAGCAGAACTTGGCAAACTGCTCATAAGATGAAATCACAGAGAGGTTTCACTGGCTATGATGCATCAGATAATGACAACCTCCGCATCAAACGATACATAGCAAAGTACACCATAAACCCTGCAATAGCTAATGGATTCGCCCATCTTGTTGGTTCTGTCGAGGTAATACTTCGCTACTTGCTTCATCTAGAGTGAACTACAAATGAGGGACATTACATCCGCTTAAGATTGTTGTTTTTCCTGAACATGAACGAAATGTTTCTTTAGGTGGGGAAATTGGCCGATCTTGTACTGTGGAACCCTTCATTTTTTGGAGCAAAACCTGAGATGGTTGTTAAAGGTGGTGTTATTGCATGGGCCAACATGGGTGATCCGAATGCAAGCATCCCCACTCCTGAACCGGTAAGAGTCAGTTATGCTATTCTAGATAGAATAACAGCTTCACCAAGTGTTAATGCCTTCTTCTACAATCTAAATGATGTAACTATCATTTTCACAATTAATCTTTCGAAATTTATGCTTGTCAAGTGCAAATGTGTTCGAATTTTCATATGTAACCCAAAATCTTAAGGTAGTAAGTACATTTTTCGCACTTATAAACAAGTTTATATCTCACGCACACTTGCAATGAACAATGTGGACACACCGTCTCAAATGAGGCCCGTTGGGCCAAAATTTGCTCGTGAGTCATAGATCATGTAGGAGCAACTGACTCTTGCTATTATGTTTACGTTAGAGTCGTCATATCTTACTCAAAAGACCCATCAACTACACTAGTCTCTGAACTTAAAATATGCAACTTTACCTCACCCCATGAGAGGCTGATCTACTTTTTTGTTATGAGTTACTTTTCTGCAGGTTCTCTCGAGGCCAATGTTCGGAGCATTCGGAGCAGCTGGAAGTGCCAACTCCATTGCATTTATGAGCAAGGCATGAATCAATATCTATATATCTCTCTCCCTCTCTCTCTCTCTCTGTCTGTCTCTGTCTCCGGATCCCTCAGAATGCCAACATAATACTCATTGCCTTTTTTCGGCGAGCAGGCAGCGGTAGAGAACGGGGTGAAAGCGTCATATGGACTCAAAAAGAAAGTTGAACCAGTAGGGAACGTAAGGAGGCTCAGCAAACTGGACATGAAGCTCAATGATGCCCTTCCACACATCACAGTGGATCCAGAAACGTACCAAGTAACAGCTGATGGCCAGTTGCTCACCTGCACTGCTGCTTCTACCCTGCCCCTTTCACGGAACTACTTCCTCTTCTAGTGAATTTTGTTTTTCCGACATTCTTAGGAATCTAACTCTGGTACTTCACAGGTTACAAGACAAAAAGCAACCTCATGCTTAAGTTGTTGTCCTAAAATCTAGCTCCATAGGGGATTGGTGTTGCCAATTGGTACGACATTCCTTTCTTCTACCCTAAAATAAGAGCCATGGATGTTCGTTCTAGTTATAAACCTCGTGTTCCAATTGTCATACCCGTCATTTATGATATATTCTCACATGGTTGTTTCCATTTATCTTTTTACCTATTGAAGCATCACATATGATCTATATATTTAGTGTTTATGATTTCATCGATTCTTTAATTTATCCCATTTTCATTCTATGTTACTTAAATATTTATTTGCCAAGTTGGTGTCTTAATTTTAATAATTGAAACTTTAGGACGAGACACGATCATCTAATATTTTGGACCATATAAAATATCTGAAAGTCAACCAGACTTGATACACTTAGATGCGAGACCTCTATCGCCCTGAATCGCTCTAAGCCTCTAACAACCATCGAACACAATTATAACATTGTTCAAACTAAATGTATAATCGTCCTGAAGTATTTTATATTTTATATTATTCCCGGATCCTATTTTTCATGTTATTTCATTAGTGGGATGGCAATAGGTAATATATTGGTACCATCCTACTACTCCCTAATTCTTACAAATGAAATCATACTCTAACCTCGATCTTATAGTTTTTGTATTACTAGATTCATATCTACATTATCAGAAATCCAGAATCTATAGAATTTGTAATAATGGTGAACAATTAGTTCAAATTAGACTAACCTTGTCTACTTGTGCTTCTCAAAATACCTCCATGCCATCATTGTCACAGTGGACTACAGCCTCGCCCCTGAGTACAAGTGCCTCGATAAGAACCACTGGACCGCCCTCCCATCCATAGCGGACACAATGAAGTGCTTTCTTTACCAGACCCAATGGAAGGTGCTCCGGGTTATCGAGATGGTGTCTATTTAGCCCTTTTTTGGCAGGGAGGAGTAGAGCAAGTCCGAAAAAAAGGTCCGTTTTGAAGGGGAATCTTGGGAGCTTCACCTGCAAGATTGGACCTTTCGGAGAAGGATGGACCTGTGAAAGTGAATCTTACCCCTCCGTATCTGAGAAAGGAATGTATTACTTCGTTGTAGTTAGAATTTCCAGTCTTTTTGCCAACAAATACGAGACCTTAGTTACAAAAATGCGATAAGTTCTCTTTTGGTTTATGAAGTCGAGGAAGGAAGGAATCTTGAAATGGCTAGTCTGCACTTGGACGAAGAAGCAGAAATCTTGTATGATTCTTAGGTACTACAAATGAAATACATTAATTGGAACCTGTTTGGAGAAGAATTATGTCGTAGATTTGGGACACAATCATCAAGCAGTGTACTGGAAGAGTTTAACAATTTGTGTTAGTCAGGTTGTGTGAATGATTATGCAAAGCGATTTGAGGAATTAAGAAGGTTGATGTTGAGGGAGAACCCATTTCTATCAGAACCCTACTTTGTGCAGTCCTTCCTTATTGGGTTAGCGGATGAAATTAAGCTGTTTTTAAGAAATGACTACTTAGTCTGAGATGACTACTTAATTTTTTTGATGCTCATGTACATTTTTTCCGCAATACTAGGAAGGTGTGATTTCAAAAATTAGTTTTCCTAGTTTTTAAGAAATGTGATTCTATTTAGTAATTTACAACTAGCCATGTTATTACGACTGCTCCGAGGCACATATGACGTGGTTGTCTATCTAATAAACAAAACTTTGTCATTTTTTAAATATTTCGAACCACGTAGATTAAATTATTAAATTAAAATCACACGACTTAAAAGTGGAATCTGTGTAACTAAATTAGATAAAGTGTAATTGTTTCAAAAAACTTTTGGGCAAGCTACGAGGACCTCTAGCTGATGAAAAATAAAATAAAGTAATTATAGTCTATGTATTTTAAAACATAAGATAGTCAAGTGAAAATTCGTGATAACAAAATATTCTAAAATGAACTTGCCAAAAAATTACAAAGAAAACTCATTTCTCGCTATTAATATATATATATATATATATTATTTTAAATTTTATTATACTCGGGGAATATTTTTCACAAAATATCCACAAAATGGAGGATTTTTTTTTTTGGTGTTACTATTCATCCGAAATTACGAAATTGGTACCCAACTGAAAAAATTACAAGTTTGGTGTCCAGCGTGGCACGAATAAAATTTATACCGAATATTGGACCAGTATCCGGGATTTTGAACCGGATACGCCAATATCCGGTATTTTACACCGATTACATCAATCGGTATAAAATACAAGATATTGGCATATCCGGTTCAAAATCTCGGATACTGGTCCAATATCCGGTATTTTGTACCGGGTACCGGTTGAGGATTTATAAAATCCTCGGCCGGTACTTCATTCCGGCAGTCCGACGAATTTAAAAAAAAATACCCGACCCCACCGCCCCGACCCCACCGACCCGACCCACCCCCGACCTGACCGAGCCCAGCCCCGACCCAGCCCGCACGCACCTCCATTGTCGAGCACGGTCAAGTTGTTCATAGGTAATATTCGAATTTTGTTACTTTTGATTTTTTGAATTTAGATTTGAATGTGTGGTTGAATGTTTGAATATAGGTTTGAATGTGGTTTTGAATGTTTTATTGAATGTGGGTTTGTGATATTAAATATGAACTTGAATGTTTGAATGTTTGAATGTTCGAATGTTCGAATGTTTGAATGTTTGAATGTTCGAATGTTTGAATGTT
>SOPF01026593.1:0-15739 GCA_012979155.1 Hypericum perforatum | reverse complement strand
GAATGTTCGAATGTTTGAATGTTTGAATGTTCGAATGTTTGAATGTTCGAATGTGGATTTATGAATTTTAATGTTTGACTATGAATTTGAAAGTTTGAATGTAGGTTTGTGATATTAAGTATGAATTTGAAAGTATCAATGTTGGTTTGTGATATTAAATTTGAATGTTTGAATGTTTAATATGAATTTGAATATTTGACTATGAACCATGAATGTTTGAACGTGTATATTTTTTCTTGAATGTAGACATTAGTATGGCAGCACAGCAGCACGTAGCTGATTTGGGTGACGGTGGTCCTGCCGACCGTAGTTTGTTGAAGCACCAAGATGTGCATCGATCACAGGCCATCTGGAATGCGGAACTTCCAGGTAGCACTGGTGATTTTAGTCTGGATGGCGCATTGAAGCTGTACAGACGGGCTTGGAGACAGGAGGCAGTGGTGAACGATGCGTTCATCAGGTACATGAAGACACTTGGCTTCTGGGACGTATGGTGCATTGGTCACGTTCCTGTCGAGGCAGCGGTGATTACAGCTCTTGTGGAGCGATGGCGACCAGAGATGCATACTTTCCACCTGCCGGTAGGAGAGATGACGATCACGCTTCAGGATGTTGCTGTTCTGTACGAACTCCCGATCGATGGCATGCCAGTGACGGGAGATCAGACGCCAGCAGATTGGCCGGAGATGTGCGTGCAGTGCTTCGGTAGGAATCCGAAGGAGGATGATGATGTTACGGTTGGCAATATGATCAAGCTGAAGTGGTTTGAGGAGCATTATAATCCCGCGCATCTAGCAGAGGATGCAGACGACCAAACAGTTCGTCATTATATCCGGGCAAGCATAATGCGGGTCATAGGCTCCATCTTATTTTCGGAGACGAGTGATACAAGGATGAACGTCTGCTGGTTGCCGCTACTATTGGATTTTGATAAGTATACTACTTTATATCAAATAATTATGGCGGTATACCTTCTTCACGAATATAGGCGCAAGCACGCGTCCACGCATCAGGCTCGCCAAATAATTCGTTCAGCGCCTTTGCCTTCACTGCAACTTCTTGTTCAGCTTTGGCCTTTTCTTTTTCAGCCTTGGCTTTGACTGTTGGGTCAACCCAACCAGGTGGGATAGTAAGACGTCTGAATATACTGCCATGTTTCGAGTCGTAACAGTCCTGCATAAACTTGCTTGGCAGGTGAATGACTGGCGGTGGAGAATGGTACTCGTACTCGTCCGTACCCTCATCGTCAGATACAACTACAGTCTTGTCGTGCCTGCTCATGTCTGAATATTGGAAAGATAAACAAGCAATATCAAACAAACATAATATAACATCTCAAAAGTCTGGTTACACATTAGAGCATCTCAAAAGTTTGGTTACACATTATAATATCTCATAAGAGACGAACCATAAGATTCACTGTCTACGATGTCTACTAGTACTAGACTTTCTCTGCTGCTGCATTTGCTGCCCGAGCTGCAGCCCGGGCTGCAGCTCGTGCGGCTTTCTCTGCTTGGTATTGTGCAACAAGTGCAATGTCTGTACAATTGGCTCGAACGTGATCTCTTCCACCATATAAATTACACTTGATGCGCAAAGGTGGTCCGTCCATCTCATTCTGTATTCGATTCTTAGGTCGACCTGTAGTCCACACAGTTCTTTCGTCGGGAATAAGCCTTGTAACTACCTGATCTTCTGGCGGTACCCAGTATGCAGGATTTCCCAGAGGGACAAATAACTGTTGGTAACATAACTGCGTTGTCTCCAGGCGATAGTAAGGGTCGACGAAAACCCTGTAGTCCTAAATGCCCGCACTAACACAACTAGCCGCATGTGAACACGGATAGTGAAATGCTTGAAATTTCCCACATTGGCATGTTCCTCTTTGCAGATTCACCCGATGTACATTCCCACCTCTCCCCCTGTGCTGTGATCCCCTAGTCAGTACTTCAAATTCACCGACTTGAGCATTGGTCATATTAACGATATGCGATTGCGCTTTCTTCTCCCATTTTTCCAACTTATCACGGAGCTTCCTACTCAATATTATCTGTCCAGGAACACACTCCTCAATACAATTAGTTGCTCTCTCTTAGAAATACTTGGCACATTGCGCAAAAATCTCTTCAACCAATGCAGTCACTAGAAGTCGTCGGGCATGTTTGAATATTTTGTTCACACTCTCAGAAATGTTTGTCGTCATGTTTCCCCAGCGATGTCCACCATCCAAAGCTAAACTCCATTTTTCTACATCATGGTCAACCATCCACTTATGGACTGTTGGGTCAACCTGCTGAATTTGGGTTAAATATCCAAATAACTTTTTCGGCTGGGCTTGATACCCTGCAATATTATGTTTGGTTTTACTGAATGTCAGAACAGCATTTTATAATGACGGTATAAGGTATTTGGGATAGGATATTAATACCTGCAATCTTCATCACGTTCTTCATTGCAGGGTTATTGAAATTTCTGTTTAGGTTGCTGGCAATGTGTCTGAGGCAAAATCGATGTGTAACACCCATATGTGGTCCCCAACCGTATGCATCAGTCATAGCTCTTAATAAACCTTGGTGTCAATAGGAGATAACACATATGCCATACCGATCAGTGACATGTAACCTGACTTAACGCATAAACCATGTCCAACTGTCAACGTTCTCGCTTTCAACGATAGCAAATGCTATCGGAACTATGACAGTATTACCATCAACAGCAGTAGCGATCAATAGGTGATGCTTATATTTCCCGTACAAGAAAGTGCCATCAACTAGAAGAACAAGCTTGCAGTGCTTAAAAGCTTCAATGCAGGGCCCAAATGCCCAAAAAACTCGACGGAACATCTTCACGCCAGGCTCAAACTCTTCAGTGTAGTGATCTCCTGGTCTACTATGGAGAAACTCCCATTGTACAATAGTTCCAGGATTAGTTGCCTGGCATGCAGCAAACCATTTTAGTAGCCGACTGTAAGATTCTTCCCAACTTCCTCATAATAACTGGAAAGCCTTATCTCTTGCCCGCCAAGTCTTTCCGTACGAAGGCTTATACGTCAGGCGACCAAATAGCTCATTCCGCAAAGACTTTATAGACACGTCTGGTTCATCTGCTACCCTGTGTGTAATCATTTGAGCCATGTGATGTGACGAGAGGTGTCGATGATCTTGGCTAGGTCAAAGACGACCACATGTATGGGGGTGGATGTGTTTCACAATTTTCCAAAATGCAAATAGCTCATCTCTTTTATCCTGCGACACACGTATCTTCCAGTTGCACTGATCTTTTACTTTTTTCTTGCATTCAACACTGTAAGTACTAGGCCTTGATTCCCGTACAATGTACTCTCGACCCTCAGCCATTGAGTAGGCCCTTATTTCCCGCATAGCTTCCTCTTTCATTTTCCACAAGCTCCCTTCCTTCAAAAGCCCACAACAGCTGTTGGAATAATCGACGTTTCCCCATTCATCAGCAAATACAGTCATGGGTGCTGAGTGACCCTCACTAATGGGAAGCTGCGCATAATAGATTGATTCTGCCTCTTGCTCCAACTGAAACCCCCTTCTTCTTCTTCACTTTCCTCATTATCATCATCTTCTTCCTCGTCTGATTCTTCTTCTGTCTCCTCTTCTTCTTCTACGCTATAATCCGAGTCTAAGCTAGTGTGTGCATACGGAGTAGACGGGTTCAATCCAATATCAACATCGTCATCTGCTTCCCTTTCTTCTACTGGACTCTCGGCCTATCCTTCACGTATGCTCTTCTCCACAATTAGATCTAGACTGATTTTTGTTGCTTCTACACCTTCGATGTTTACTATGCTCAGCACCATATTGGCAACATCTTCCTCGTCTTCAATACTAATCAGTCGAAACTTTCCTGAACCTACGGGACATCTAAATGCCAAATATTTCAATTCTTCGTTATCATCAAACGGGACCTTTTCAAACACTCTTCGTCGTAACCTCTCGTACGTCAACTTATCCTCGTGGAATCTCAACCGTATTTCACACCCTCCCTCGTACTCGAACCCAGTAAGCCTATTTTTCTTAATTGCTCCATCATATTTTACTCCAATTAGCACAGTTCGCCGAGACATTTCGACAGATCTACATAAATAATATTACACAAATGTTCACACATAAAACTAATTACTTGCATAAACACAACATTACTTGCATAATTAACATAATTACTAACGATTGTTCAACAAACCAAAACTAAAAAACACAAACATTTATCACTCAATTTATCTACTTGTAATTTCACCATCCTCAATACTTGTCTAATTAACATAATTAGTAATGACTATGCAACTAATAACATCTAACAACAATCTTAACAACATAGATAGTAACGATTGTTCAACTAACACAAACTAACAACTACTACCTTTATCAACTTCTCAATTTTACCATAATCCATAAATAACTACACTAACATAACATTAATAACAACACTAACAAAAACTAACAACATACATAAAACTAACTAACATAAACTAACAACAAGCACCATTATCAACTTCTAACATTTACTAATCCATAATTAACTACACTAACATAACATTAATAACTACAATTCAATAAATTATTAACCAACTACAATCAAACATAAATTATAACTACTTACCTCTTGAAGCTTCAACAACTCCAAAATGCTCAAGAAAACTCGAAAATTCGTGATTTGTGGGTTTTTGATTCGGATTTTTTTCTCAGAAAACTGGTTCGGAAATTTGATTAAATAGACTAATACCCGGTTCAAAATTCCGGATATTGGTGGATAGAAAATCTCAAAACAACCGTTAAACCAGATTTTCGGGCCCAGCCGGTAGATAACCGGTACCCGGTACAAAATACCGGATATTTGACCAGTATCCGGGATTTTGCACCGGATATGCCAATATCCAGTATTTTATACCGATTGATGTAATCGGTGTAAAATACCGGATATTGGCGTATCCGGTTCAAAATCCTGGATACTGGTCCAATATCCGGTATAAATTTTATTCGTGCCACGCTGGACACCAAACTTGTAATTTTTTCAGTTGGGTACCAATTTCGTAATTTCGGATGAATAGTAACACCAAAAAAAAATCCAAAATGGAGCGTCAATTTAAATAATTTTAATGATTTGGTCGAATATTTTGAAACTATTAAGCGGTGTGACGTTTAAATGGACAAAATTGTAACAATCCCGAAGTGGACCGTTTTTACCTAAAAATAATAAATTTCGGGGACCCCGTCCCAAATTTGTATTTTCCCATGTTAGCGTATCTCGCATTGTAATTCATAATAATCGTAAACTTTCATTCCATCTTCACAATCTTAGGTTTATTTTTGAAAACTCTTCTGTGGTTCCGATGGGGAAGCTTCCGGCAGTTGAGTTCGAGGAGAAGATCATAGAGACGGTGGAGAGGAACCCTTACCCGGTGGTGGTCGTAATCGGGGAGACTGGTTCCGGCAAGAGCACCCAGCTGTCCCAGATGCTTCACCGCGCGGTTTCACCCAGATGCTTCACCGCGTGGCCGCTGTCTCTGTTGCCAGGTCCTTTTTTTTCGATTTTCTCATTTTTTTTCTTTTTGTCTGTTCTATTCCGTTGGATAACAGTAACTGGTTGTTGTCTTAGTGCTCACTAAACCCTAGCGGCTTTTTTCGATTTTATAGTGTGGTTTTTCAGTAACAGTAGTGGTTTCCTGTTCCTGCTGTCGGTTTTATTCAGTTGGAGCAGTTTGCATTTGTGGAAAATTTCTGGTAGGTTCTGTCTGTTGACGATGCGGTGTTATTGCTTGTTTATTACCAGACGGGTTGCGCAGGAGCTTGGTGTTAAGCTTGGGGAGGAAGTGGGGTATGCCATTCGGTTTGAAGATAGAACTTCTGATTCAACACGGATAAAGTACTGCAAACTAATAAAGTATATTATGAAATCTGTCGGTTGTTTGTCAGTGACACCTTCTTTTATATCTAATTTGTTGCTTGAACTGGCTTAGGTACCTCACTGATGGTGTTCTCCTCCATGAAAGCCTGTCCGACCCAGAGCTTAAGCAGTATTCTTTCATCATATTGGATGAAGCCCATGAGAGAAGCATGAACACGTAACTTCTGAAAACTTGTCTCCATTTCTTGTGAAACTTTCTGTTATGGTGTATAGGTAAGTGCATGTTTGTGAATATCGTTGTGACTGTGCCTTCTATCCTCAGAGACATTCTATTGGGATTGATGAAACGCTTAGCTGTGATACGTGCTTCAAATCTGAAAATTCTCATCACGTCTGCTATTTTGGATGGGGAGAAAGTATCAGAGTTTTTCTCCAGGTGCCCTATACTAAATGTCCCCGGAAAGCTATACCCTGTGGAGATATTATACAGCAAGGAGCGCCCTAAAAACTATCTCGAGTCATCATTAAAAACAGCTGTTGGTATGTATGTATCGACAACATTCTTGCAGTATTTATTATTTTTCTGCTCTGGTGAACATCTCCCCATACTGTCTGCCTATACATGGACATAATTGTGAATTTGGTAGCTCTGTATTCGGAGACATTTATGTTCTGAATCTGTGCCCTTTAAACAAGGCCGCTAAACTATGATTGCATATGGTCATTCAGAAAATTAATATTATTGGAACATGTTATGTGATGTATGATGGTTTCTGCCACAGTTTGGTCTCTATTCTTCATGAAGATTAATTTCTTTTTTATTTGCATGCACATTATTGAAATATTCTTGTGATCTTGGACAAAATGCTGCAACCCAATTTGATTTGTCCTACATCTCGGCATCACTATCGAGTTCTCACTGATATGTGTCATGCTAGTCACCTTGCAGGTACGTGTATTCAGTCCTCCACCTCCACATTGTCGGCGATTTATTATTTCAACAAACATTGCAGAAACTTCTTTGACGGTTGATGGTGTTGTGTAAGGAAACATCTACGTCATTGTGCTCTTGTTCATCTGTCAGCGTTATGGTTATTCAACTGCTTTTCTGATTTTGTTTTCTGTTATTTCCAAATTATTCCAGGTATGTAATAGATCCTGGTTATGTGAAGCAAAGACAGTATAATCCAGCAACTGGCATGTACTCCCTCGATGTTGTCCAAATTAGCAAGTGAGTTACGTTAGCTATTAAGCTTGCTCATCTAGCATATGTTGTAACCAAGTTCTTGCTATTGATTGGATAACGAATCCAGCAGAATCACATAAGACTGTGTCGATGATGATTTCTGTTTTGGTTGTCAAACTCATTACGTGGAGAAGATGTGTGAATATCAAATGCTGTAATTTTTCTGTTGAAACTCTCTCTCAAGCTCATCACAAAAATAAACATGCTACTGTAGAATACAAAAATAAAATGTAATTTCATGTTGTTAACACGTTATCCAATTTCGTTTATGATGAATCTCTCTTTATCTTAGCAACTTGCAAATTAATAGGATAATCTGATGTACAAAAAATCATAACATATGCGAAGTGAAGATACAGATGAACTAAAGAATAAACATCTTTCATAATCTAGGCAAGTCAAAATTGAATCAGCGGCCACTCGACTCCGTCACTCTTGTGCTCCTTCCACTGTTACTCCATGAACATGAATTTTCGCAGAAACAACCTTTCCATTATACGGCCTTTGAAGCTGCAATGCAAGCGGATATGCAGTAAGCAAATCGAGAAGAATTGGTATTCAAGGATCACAGACGAGTAGCGACTATAGTAAATGTCGAGCACCCGAAATGATGCCGATACAAAGTCAGAAATTTTGAATTTGTGTTCGTCTCAACAGGCTGATTATCCTTCACTTTCATGGTCATACGAACATCCCAAACACATATAACCAAATCAGAGGATGCATATACCACCAGGACCACAGATGATCATCAACAGCTCCACTGGTGCTCCTTGAGATCAAAACAAGACCCTTCACTTGTGAATAATGCCGCCCGCGATGCTAAATGTGGTCTTCCCACTATTTGTGTCACATACTATTATACCCTAGGCATCACCACATGTCGGAAGAGTCTCTTTCTGCTTGGTAAGAATGAAGCCATCAGATTCACGTATAACAGAGAAGATCCTTATCGAAAATTGATGAATTAAAGGAGTGTTTAACTCTTTTAATTTCCAGCTCCACGGTTCGTAGCATGGCATTTATGTCATTGGCTTTTGGGTGAGATCCACCAGCAACAAATTCGTGCACCCTTCCGTTTACATCTAGGCAACTTATACCAGGGGTTTTCTTAAGTCTATTTTCCTTTAGAAATTTCCTTGTTTTAGCAACCATGTCCCACTTTCCTGCAGCAGCATATATGTTGGAGAGCAACACATAATTCCCTGCGTTCCTTGGGTCCAAATCTACGAGCTTATTACCAGCAAACTCAGCGAGCTTAGTTTCACGGTGCATCTTGGACGCACTCAGAAGGGGAGCCCATACTTGCACATCGGGATCAAACGGCATGGACTTAATAATGTATCTTGCCTCTTGCAGATGTCCGGCCCGCCCCAGTAAATCCACCATACAGGCGTATTGTTCTTGGGTAGGTTGATAACCGTAGATTTCTTTCATCTCCTTGAAGATTGCCCGCCCTTGCTCAACAAGACCCGAATTGACACATGCTGTCAATAGCCCAAGAAAGGTTATCTCACTCGGTTTTAAGCCGGATTGCTTTAGCTGACTATAGACCTCGAAACCCTGGAACCAGTCACCATGTTTCGCATAGGCACCAATCATCGAGGTCCATGCCACCACATCTTTATCGATTTCCTCCTCATCGAAAACCTTCCTTGCCATCTCTATGCACCCACATTTAGCATAGCTGACCAGAAGCGCTGTACTAACAGATAATAACAGGTTTAGTCCTAGCTTCATTGATAAACCATGGAAGTTCTTAATTAGTTCCAGAGCTCCAATCTTCACACAGGCAGGCAACAGGTTAAGGACCATAACACCATCAACCTTGGGTCCTTCTGATCTCATCTCTTTGAAGAGATACAAAGCATCAAGAGGTCGATCATGGTTTACATAACCCTTCATCATCGAGCTCCATGAAACTATAGTTTTGTTGGATATCAAGTTAAAAGTTTTCTGTGCATGATTTAGGCAGCTGCATTCACAATACATTTCTATAAGAGCATTGCAAACAGAAACATGATAATCCAACTCGTTCCTTATGACATGACCATGCATTTCCCTGCCCAAGTTGATAGACTTAAGTTTTCCGATCGAAGATAAAGCGGGAATTGCAGTGAATAAGTCAGCACCAATTCCAGAAACCACCATATCTCTGACCAACTCCATGGCCTTCTCTGGAAACCCATGTCGGGAATATGCAGATAACAACGTATTCCGTGCAACGGAATCCTTCTCAGGCATCTTCTTGAATACTAACCTCATATCCTGTAAGCTTCCCAACTTTGAGTACATCGACAACAATGCCTTATCTACAGTCAAAAGTCCATTCACTAGAACAACACAATGAACGGCCCTTCCCATCTTCAACCATCCCAAATCAGTACAAGACCTCAACAAGCCAACAACAGCACACGAATCAGGCACAACATTCTCCCTCCTCATCCTAACATAAAGATCAAAACTTTCTCCCACATTTCCAACTCTAGAGGCCTCAACAGTCAGAGAATCCCAATCCATCTCATCTCCGAACTCACGATACATCTCTAGCAACCCATTTGCCACTATCCAAAACCCATCAAGACCCAATTTCGCCACATCCCCATGAACCCTCCTCCCCATTCTAACATCCAACAAGCTCGAGCAAGCAACAAAGACTAAAAGGTAGGTCTCCTCATCAGGGTAAACAGTTTCCAGA
Source organism: Hypericum perforatum (assembly GCA_012979155.1). Lineage (NCBI taxonomy): Eukaryota > Viridiplantae > Streptophyta > Magnoliopsida > Malpighiales > Hypericaceae > Hypericum > Hypericum perforatum. The sequence continues at coordinate 5,924 of SOPF01026593.1, read as the reverse complement.
GCCATCTCACGGTAGGTCAAAAGGGTACCCTCAAAGTCGACTAATTTAGCTAAATTCCTCAAGAAACCGTTGTAAAGATGGGAGCTTTGACCTTGGAAGGAGTAGAATACCTTCTTGGAGGAGTCGGGGAGCCCAAAGTTGACATAGGATTCGATGAGCTGGGAGGCCAAGGTGGGGCTTTGGTGGAATCCCTGGAGGAGAAACCTGGCGTGGATTTGGAGGAGGTGACATGGCTTCTTGCAGAGGCTTAAGAGGGAAGGGAAGTAGGTGGAGAATGGGGAAGCCCAGAGATTGGATGACTTGGTGGGAAGAAGGCGGTGGTGGAGAAGGTTTGTTATTGCTCGTTGAGGTTGGAGCATGACAAATTGGCAATGGAGTTCGGTCGGATAATAGTTATTACTTTGATTGACCATTTTATAATCCTTCCTAGTTTTGACCAAACTTGACCCAACCCGACGACCTTTCGGGTCAAGGTCGGAGGTTCGACCAATGGGTTAGGAGGCTAGATAAGTATTTCGCCATACATAGGATCCCTAATGACAAGAAGGTAGACCTGGCCATGAATTGAATCCGATTCGTAATTCGATTCGATTCGATTCGTTAATAATTCGATTCGATTCGTGTATAATTCGATTCGTTAAAAATTCGATTCGAATTCGTCATTGTTCGAATTGAATTCGGTTTGCAATTTTGATAATTCGTCAATTCGGCGAATTGAATTCGAATTCGATTCGAGTTGAATTCGTATAGAATTCGATTCAAATTCGTTTAGAATTCGTTATATATATATGTGTGGTGGGAGCGGGGGCTTCTGACATCAATTTTTAAAAGATGGGCTTTTGGGTTTGGGAAAGACGCCAAAAATTATGAATACTTATTTATATATTTATTAAATATTAAATATTTATGAATTAATTCGAATTCAATTCGTATTCAATTCTTTTATAATTCGTATTCGATTCGTTTATAATTCGATTCGTTCATAATTCGAATTCGATTCGTCTTTGGACGAATTGAATACGGTTTATGTTTAGATAAATTCGAATTCGAACCAATTCGATTCGAATTCGTTCGAATTCGAACCGTGATCAGGTCTACAAGAAGGTAAATAAGTTTAATATTCGAATCAAATTCGACGACGATTAAACAGTAAGTCATACCTGGAAAGTCAGCGATCCTTGGATCTGCATATTTACCAGGACGCACCATCAATCAGGTGGGGAGGATAAAAAGTCTCCCTATATAGGGAGGAGGCTAAATGTGTAAATTACCAATTACTTAATTATCCAACCACTAATGTAGGAATCTTTAATATATATGTTTCTCTCTTCATTAATTATATTTTACTAACCGTCCACTAATTTTGGTTTTTAAAAAAGTAACCACCTACTTTTCTCTCATAATTATCTCTCTCTAATTAACCATAAAATAACCATCCATCTTCTCCTTCCACGTTTCTTCTACTTTTCTGACTTATATTTTACTAACCGTCCACTAATTTTGGTTTTTAAAAAAGTAACCACCTACTTTTCTGTCATAATTATCTCTCTCTAATTAACCATAAAACAACCATCCATCTTCTCCTTCCACGTTTCTTCTACTTTTCTGACTTTTCATCTTTCAACAACATCTTCAGTTGCATTACTGGTTTGTTTTGTTGCATTGGTGGTTTATTTGGTTGCATTGCTAGTTCAGTTGGTCGCATTGCTGGTTTATTTGGTTGCATTGCTGGTTCAGTTGGTTGCATTGCTGGTTTGTTTGGTTGTATTGCTGGTTTTATTAGTTCCAATACTGATTTGAGGGGTTGCATTGCTGGTTTAAGGGATTGAATTACTGGGTTTTTTTGTTGCATTAAAAGTTTGTTCAATTGTATTACTGGTTTGCTTTGTTGCATTGGTGGTTATTTGGTTGCATTACTTGTTCTGTTAGTTGCATTGCTAGTTTGTTTGGTTGTATTGCTAGTTTCATTGGTTCTAATGCTGGTTTGAGGGGTTGCATTGCTGGTTTAAAGGATTGAATTACTGGTTTTTTTGGTTGCATTAATGGTTTGTTCAGTTGTATTACTGGTTTGTTTTGTTGCATTGGTTGTTTATTTGGTTGCATTGCTGGTTCAGTTGGTTACATTGCTGGTTTGTTGGTTGTATTGCTAGTTTCAGTGGTTCCAATGCTGGTTTGAGGTGTTGCATTGCTGGTTTAAGGGATTGAATTACTGATTTTTTTGGTTGCATCAATGGTTTGTTCAGTTGTATTACTGGTTTGCTTTGTTGCATTGGTAGTTTATTTGGTTGCATTGTTGGTTCAGTTGGTTGTATTGATAGTTTATTTGGTTGTATTGCTGGTTCAGTTGGTTGCATTGCTAGTTTGTTTGGTTGTATTGCTAGTTTCATTGGTTGCAATACTGGTTTGAGGGGTTGCATTGCTCGTTTAAGGAATTGAATTATTGGTTTTTTTGGTTGCATTGCTGGTTTCACGAAACCGACGAGGCCGGGGGAACAACTGTGAGAGGGCAACGACAGAACGACGACAGACCGAGGAGACGACGGGACGGCTAGGGCTTGGGAATTTTGGTTTTTTTAATTTTTGTACCTGAGTGGGTTTTTGTTTATTGAATTTTTTGGAATGTGTATAGAAGGTGAATAGTTTTACTTGTTAATAGAAATCTTTAAACGTGGTGGGAATGTGAACAGTTTTTGTTCAAATCTTCTTTTGCTAATTAATTACTGGTTCAAAATTTAAGAATCCCTAAAAAGTAACAATCATTACCTAAAAAGTAGTAACTACTACCTAAAAAGTAGGAAACATTAATTATTAAGATTTATTAATTTTGAGCAAAAGTCTTAAATGCCCTTGGTAATTAATAGCCATTAGATCAGAATATTTAAGAATATATTCCGATCTAATGGCCCAAATCGTAGTCCCTATATAGAGAGACTTTTTTTCCTCTCCACCTAATCCAATCTGCAAAGGAAGTGACTAAGTGGCCTTCTCTTTGGAGCTCCCTGGTTGAGACTAGTCCCGCCATTCCTGCCCCAATCATCGACACCTTCATCTATTGGACCATTCTTTATTAATATTATTTTTTTATGACTTCAAATTGAAAGTAGAAGATAACTGCCGAGTGACCTTTGGTCCAGCAACACAAGGATGAAGAGGGATTTGGGAAGTCCAGGGTTTGATTCTTAATACGTTGTAATAGAATAAGTATTAGAATAGAATCTCAAAAAAAATTAGAAGATAACTAGTATATTAGGACATTGCGTTGGGTGTTGAGCTTGAAGCCCAACGAAATTTGTCGGCTCCTGGGTCTCTATATTAATTTATTGTGGGCTTATATTAAACTGTTTCAAGGTATCTCCAAGTACCTGATTTATTATTAGTGTTTCTTAGGAGTAGATCCATGCTCCGGCGAGGACGTTGTCCTTGTTAGCTTCTGCTGGCGGATTCTTATGACACTTTTTTTTATAAGTAAAATTCTTTATTAAAGAAGAGGAGGCGGAGAAAAAAAAAGAAAGAAACCTACATTGAACTACCCGACCTAATAAGGAGTCTACTCCCACCCAATCTCAAAACCACTACTCGTAAGACCCCATCCTCCCTTCCGAGAGACAACCACCACCGTAAGATAGTACAAGTGTTGCGGCCAAGGACCTCACAACCCAACATCGAAAAACCCAGTGGAAAAAAAATGAGGTTAGGAGAGCTGCCTCGTCTACACCGCTGTACATGATCGTCAACTCAGAATACTAATAGCGAACACACTCATTATTTACATGAGGCCTAACCTAACCCAAAAGAGCAACTCCACATCATCTTACTTTCAAAGAATCCCAATAAAGATCAAGTTCCTGATTAGCGATCTCTTTAAGAGACTGAGACCACGAAAGCCATTCACGCGTATGGAAATAAATAGAATGATTGAGAAGTTCTCGATCACATTGTTTCCTGACACTTAGCCTCTTGTAAAGATTTAGCTATTATATGGCGCCTTATGACATTCGAGTATTTACACTTGGCCACTATTTGAATTTGAACAAATTCGAATCGAATTTACTCGAATTAGAATTTATCAAAACCTTATAACATGTTAAATTTGTCTAGGAACAAATAGAATATGAATTATGGATCATCGAATTTGAATTGAACTCGAATAAATTTGAATTAATTCTTTAAGTTTTAATATTTAATATAAATATTCAAAAAACTTTCAAATTTACAATATGAATGTAAATTCGAGTTATTGTTTAGGGTTAGGGTTAACATTTAGAGTTAGAATTTAAGGTTATGATTATTTTTCACCAAATGTAAAAGATTAATATTTTGTAAAAACTAATTTAATTTGTTATTTTTTAATTTTTTGATTGGTTTAATAAAGTAAAATATTAAGTTGCGTAGAAATTTAGATTGAAATAAATAATTTTTTCAAGAATTCACAATACATTTATAGAATTTAGAATTAAATATGAACAAATTCAACTCGAATTTGATTCAACTAAAATTTGAATTGAATTTTTCAGTTTGACAAATTGTAAAAATCATAAACGATATTCAATTTATATTTGGACAAATTCGAATCGAATTATCGACGAATCAATTATTAATGAATCAAATCTAATTGAATCGAATTTACGAATTAGGTCAAACAATGGTTAGGTATAGGAAGATTGTACCGACACAGGCTCCGGTATATGTAATTTGTAGCGTAAAACATTTTACCTTTGGCATCAATCAATTTTACAAACCTAGCTTAATAATGTGTGCGTTAATGGTTGACTCTATCTGCTATTACATCATCTATCTATTTTCCGAAAGTACGATAGGCCCAAATACATAAGTGGTTATTTTATTTACGTTAATTGCAAGTGAATTCCTATGTGACTTCCTCTCCAAGATCTGATGCCCCTTCGATAAGAATTAAGAAACTTCGTACTATAGAAAAGAACCAGATAATCCTTATGGTCATTGATAATTTATTTTCGAGCACTCCATCGCTTAATTTCGTAATTAGATGACCACTTGTTTTACCTCTTCCTATGGGCTAGCATATGATTAATAATAATTAGTTGGCTAATTTGATTGGGCCAATGAACTTAGTCTGTGGGCCTTATTTTATGAGATGGTAGCCCAGAAAATTCGGCAAGGAGAGTGGACTCAGTCGCGGTTATTTGCATAGTTTTAAAAAATGCGGTCCGACCGGAGGTCCGATCGGTCGGATCACTTTTCGGACCCCATTCCGAGTTGTTTTTATCTTAAAAAATATATTATGGTTCGACCGGTCAATTTCCGATCGAACCGGCCATATCAATAAAAAAATGGACGATTTGACCAAAAATTTGTTCATATATATAATTTTTTTACTTTACAATACTTATTTTCCTATATATTTATATATATTTCAGGAAATTACACTAAAAATATGAACGAAAAAAATGTCTGGTCCGACCGGCCAGACAACTGGTCGGACTGTTTGACCTGAGGTCAGACCCAAATCTGGGTTGACCTCCGGGTCGTTTTTAAGAACTATGGTTATTTGAGGATATGAAAAAAAAAATTTGAATTATATTAGTCGGTTGAATTTCGGACGATGAGAAAATCGGAATGGATGATCAGGGAGGAGACAGTCTGCACATTTTATTGGTCCACGATTTTCCCATGAACGACAAGATGGTTCACGGACCTAACAGTAACCACGAAACGAACAAACAAAACGTTACAAAGCATAGTTTTCAATACCGTTCCAGAGGTCATGCCGGTTTTGCCCGGAATTCGGTAATATCGGTATTACCGGTTGAACCGGTGGTAGAACCAAAAATTTTTTTGACATAATTTTACCTTATATATACATATAGAATTTAAAATTTAAGATATATAAGTTTAAGGTTAAGGTTAGGGTTAGAGTTAAGGTTAAGAGTTTATGATTAGAAATT
>SOPF01026592.1:0-11517 GCA_012979155.1 Hypericum perforatum | reverse complement strand
CAATCAGCCAAGGGGTCTCAATGAGGTCGGAAGAGAGTACTCTTTCGATGTGACCAAGGCTGATGAGATCTTTGACAACCTCCTTAAGAATGGTCAGATCATCCTACCTAAAGGTCATAGGATCCCAGATGAAAGGGATTTAAAAGCAACAAGATTCTGTAAGTGGCATGCGAGCAAGTCACACAACACTTCCAACTGCGTGGTATTTTGCAACCAGATACAGCAGGCCATCAAAGATGGACGTTTGAAGTTTGCGAAGGAAGTACCACCCTCGGCTAAATTTGCAGCCCCAATCGCAATGGTAGGCCTGAGGAAAGATAAAGAAGTAGACAAGCAAGCCCAGAGCAGGTCGCTCATAGAAGACCTTCGTGAGTTACTTTAGAAGAAGAGGACTAAAGACACCCTTAGGACGAAGCGACCAGAGGATCTGAGGGAGATGTTAAAAGAGAAGGAAACCTCCAAAGCATTGCAAGAGGCTCCTGGAGGCTCAGAGGAGACACCCGGGGGGTAGAAGACCCCTTCCAGATCATCTAGACACTCGACTGAGGGCAGATGGAGGTCTCACCCCCACATTAAGGTTGACCTCTAACAAGACACAAAACAAAGCATTTTCGGACGACTAAGAGAGAGGAAACTCTCGTCTGAACTCGGGGGGCAAGAGGTCGTTGAGGGCCTAAAGAAGATACCCGGAGGGCAGAGTAAACACCCAAACTACCCTCGACACCCAATAGAGGATAAGTGGAGGTACCGCTCCCATATCAAGATCAACCATCGAGACGACTCCCAAAAAAGACAAAGCATCTTCAACAGGCTAGGAGAAAAGAGGCCCTTGCCAGAACCCTTCCTACCAGAGGTCCTCACGAAGACGCAAAAGAGACGATTAGAAAGAAAGGTCTAGGCACAAAGACAGATCACTGAAGACCTCACAAGACTATTAGAAGACCACAAGGCTCGACTTCGAGAGCAAGAGACTCTCTTGAGCTTACCTGTGGTACGACATAACACGGCCTTCAAGCAAGGCCGGCCAACTCAAAGTGATGTTTTGGGCCTTGATCAAGGCAAAGTGGCAGAGCTTAATGATAGAAAAACACCAGACAAGGAGAAAGATAAGAGAAGACCTCCTCTGAGAGAAGATCATCACAAAGATCTGGATAAGAAAGGGCTTCATACAGGAGAGAACAAACACGAAGGGTCTGACTAGGGTGAACCTAATGGAAGAGGAGATCAATACGTGGATCTAAAGAACCGGAGCATAAAGAGATGGATGCCTAAGGATCAAGGATCCTATGGAAGAGCTACCCCTGGAGGAGGGTAAGAAGAAGGTGATAACAAGTTACACACTTAAGACAGGAGATTCTGAGAAGCTGAGGTTACATACCTTCCCTGAGATACCTGAAGAAGACAAGATAAGTCTACCCAGCTTAGATGAAGAAGACAAGGAAGATTTATATGGTGCTTCTCTCACTGAGGAAGAATACATGAAGATGCAAGTGAGAGCATGCATAGAAGAGGATGAAGAAAACGAGAGGCTGGCACTCGAAGATAGCACGAGTGAAGCCGACCTAAGCAAAGGAGAACAAGACTTAGAGATCAATATGGTCTTCACCTTACCGGCCAGATTTGGGCCGAAAGAAGGACAACCCAGCTACCTCGAAGGAGATGTAATCGAAGAACACTTTGTAGAGTTGGAGATAGGTGACAAGGCCTTGGCAGTCCCAGCTATAGAAGAGTTCAGCGACATTATCACGATAGTAAGGCCAACCAAGAAGATGTGTGAACACCTCAAGTCGTTATACATCTCAGCTCACATTTTTGGCAAGCCTATTAACAGGATCCTCGTTGACAACGGGACGGTGGTGAACATTATCCCCTATGCATTATTGAAGAAGCTAGGGAAGCAAAATGAGAAGTTAGGCCCAATGGATGATGACTGACTTCGCGGGCAAGGCCACTCGGCCATTAGGAGTATTTGTAGCAGAAGTTGCCATCGGGTCAGTAACTCATGAAATTCCCTTCTATGTGATTGAGGCCAAGACGTCCTACAATGGCCTCCTTGGAAGAGACTGGATCCATTCAAGTCAGGTTATCCCGTTATCTCTCCATCAGTTCCTGATCTAATGGATGCCGAATGGGAAGGTAGAGGTAGTTGCTGCAGACGAAAATCCATTTCAAGCGGCTACCAACTGTGTTGAAGCAGCCTTCTATGATGGATCCATCATGCCAACTACCCTCGCACGGTGCAATGAGGGACGTATTGTTGGCTATGCGAGCTCAGTCGAAGGAGGAACTTCATCTCCTGATCAACCTTTGGAAGTCTCACCTAAAAGGTAAGCCCTTAGGCTTACCTTTCGAGACTAAAAGAGAAGAAGTGCAGACATGGCGATCGAAGGTCTACACCCTGTCATAGCACGAAGCGGCCGAATTTGTCTTCGAAGATGACGGCCAAGACCCTATTGGAGCACTAAAAATAAATGATCTTCATCCGGCCCCAAGCAAACTAGATGATGCTAAGGCCAAAGTGAAAGACCCCTTGAAGGAGATACTACTCCACTCAGAGAAGGGAAGCCGGCCCATATTCGTCAGTGAACGGCTCCCTAAAGACTTTGAAGAAGACCTGGTAGAGCTATTGAATGAGTACCAAGATTGTTTTGCTTGGGACTATGACGAAATGCCAGGTCTAGATAGACAACTCATCAAGCATCGACTTCTAATAAGGCCGGGTTTCTGGCCCTACCAACAGCCAATGCGCAGGATGATGCCAGAGGTAGTTGAGAAGGTCAAGATAGAGATCGATAGATTACTCAATGCCGGCTTTATTAGAAAAGCCGATTATGTTGAGTGGCTATCTAACATTGTACCTGTAATCAAGAAAAATGGCAAGATCCGAGTGTGTATTGACTTTCGAAACTTAAATGATGCTACCCCAAAAGATGAGTACCAAATGCCTATAGCTGATATGTTGGTTGATGCGGCAGCTGGATATGAAGTTTTAAGCTTCATGGATGGCCACTCAGGATACAACCAAATCTATCTAGCAAAGGAAGACGTACATAAGACGGCTTTTCGTTGTCCAGGGTCCATAGGGATCTTCGAATGGGTAGTTATGCCCTTTGGACTTAAGAATGCCAGCGCAACATACCAAAAAGGAATGCATCTGATATTCCCCGACTTCATTGGCCAATTTATGGAGGTATACATAGACGATATTGTGGTTAAATCGCATAACCATACAGAACACCTTCATCATTTGAGGAAGTCATTTGAAAGGATGCGCAAGCACCAGCTCAAGATGAACCCTTTGAAGTGTGCCTTTGGTGTCTCAGCAGGCAACTTTTTAGGCTTCCTTGTCCATAAGAGGGGAATTGAGATAGACGAAAATAAAGTGAGAGCTATCCAACAAGCTCAACCCCCTCGGAACAAGAAAGAGCTACAATGCTTCTTAGGCCAAATTAACTTCTTACGCCGGTTCATATCTAACACGGCGGGCCGTACCCGGTCATTCACCAACTTACTCAAGCTGAAAGGGGGTGAGTTTATATGGGAAGAAAAACACCAGCAAGCCTTTGATGACCTAAAGGACTACCTGTCATCTCCTCCCGTAGTCTCTTCCCCAATACCAGGACGACCATTACTTCTATATCTATCAGCTGCACATGACTCCATAGGGTGCTTACTTGCTCAAGAGAATGAGGAAGGAAAGGAGCAAGCAGTCTATTATCTAAGTCGATCCCTGCTAGGAGCAGAAACAAGGTATTCTTCTATGGAAAAGCTATGCTTGTCCCTCTTCTTTGCTTGCAGGAAGCTGAGATACTACCTCCTCCCTATGGAGGTAAGGGTGATTGCACAGACAGATGTTATCAAGTACCTACTCACTGGACCTATCATGAGAGGAAGAGTCGGTAAGTGGGCACTTGCACTAGTCGAATTCAACCTCTCATTTATCCCTCAGCGAGCAGTGAAAGGTCAAGCCCTAGCTGACTTTCTAGCAGATCACCCATGAGTAGACATACCCGCCAACACCACGGTGGATTTTGGATTAGTTACCAAGAAGCACTGGTTACTATGGTTTGACGGCTTGCGGACTAAAAAATATGCCAGAGCCGGCTTTGTTATCAAATCCCCGAATGGGGTAAAGACAAGAGCATCTTTCCTACTTGACTTTCCTTGCACCAACAACCAGGCTGAGTATGAAGCCCTAATATTAGGCCTACTTGCCCTAAGAGACCTTGGGGCCAAAAATGTCTGGGTGTTTGGAGACTCTATGCTAGTTATCAATCAAGTCATAGGGGAGTTCAAGTGTGGGCGCGAAGGATTCAAAGAGTATTGTGAAGCGGCAAGAGAGCTATTGAAAGGCTTTGAAGATGCCATCATTGAGTTTGTAAACCGAACCAAAAACCTTGGAGCCAACAAGCTCGCACAGGCCAGATCCAGCTTTCGTGCATTCACGAGGTTTGACACTATACCGGTTAAGATTAGGGCGACCACAGTACTAGCCAACCTGGCCCCGACTATAGAGGTCGATCTCCTCGACCTCAATCGAGACTGGAGGCAAGAATATGTCGATTACTTCAAAGACCCGAGCTCATGCTCTGACAAGTCCTTAAAGGTAAAGGCCCTTTGCTTTGAGTTCATCAATGATACTCTCTATCGGAGGACCGTAGATTGACTACTTTTAACCTGTCCAAGCCCCCAAGAGGCTATGCTAGCCATGACAGAGATTCACGAAGGCATTTGTGGAGCACATCAATCAGGCATCAAGATGAGATGGTTGATGCACCGTTATGACTACTTTTGGCTAGGGATGGCTGAAGACTGTATAAGATACGCCAAAGGGTGTCAGGAGTGTCAAAGGCATGGACCAGTGCAACATACCCCAGCCAACCTACTACACCCTGTAGTGAAGCCTTGGCTGTTTAGGGGATGGGCAGTAGACGTGATTGGAAAGATCCATCCTGCCTCAACCAAGGGTCACTCCTTTATCATCGTGGCAACAGACTACTTCACAAAGTGGGTAGAGGCCATCCCCATGAAAGTGGTGAATCAAGAAACGGTCATCCAATTCTTCAAAGAACACATTATTCATAGGTTCGGGATACCCGAGACCATCACGACCGACCAAGCTACCATGTTCACAAGAGAAGATGTTCTAAGCTTTGCAAAAGACATAGGCTTCAAGATTACCCATTCGACCCCTTACTATGCACAAGGAAATGGTCAGGCCGAAGCAACTAACAAGATGTTAAAGGCTTGCATAGAGAAGTCTGTAAGGGAGAAACCCCGAACCTGGCACCTAGCACTGTCAGAGGCTCTATGGGCATTTCGTACAACAAAGAAAGGGGCGACAGGCACTACACCTTTCACCCTTACCTATGGACACGATGCTATGATACCTTTAGAGCTAACGGTACAATCACTAAGGAGAGCTGAACAAATGCATATGTCTATATTAGACTATGACTCAGCGATGTTGGCTACACTCGAAGACCTCCCCGAAGTAAGGCTTAAGGCACTAGATGTCATCCTACAACAGAAGAAGGTAGTAGAAAAAGCCTACAATAAGAGGGTCTGAGAGAAGCACTTCGAGAGAGGCAACTTGGTATGGCGAGTAGTTCTTCCACCAGGTCGCAAGGACCCTGAGTTGGGAAAATGGTCTCCCAATTGGGAAGGACCATTTGAAGTACATGACGTACTCTGGAATGGGTCTTATCGACTTGCTGACATCAATGGAGAAGTGCATGAACGCCCTATCAACGGGCTATACTTGAAGACATATCGACCTAGCATATGGGAAGGGGTGGACGATAGCTTATTCGAAGATTATGCTCGAGAACACCAACGGGAGATGTGATCGGAACTTCAAGACACTCACTCTAGCCCACCTTAGGCCACCTTAGTAATACTGATAGTTATTTTGTAATAGCCGTCGCCGGCTTTGGAAACTTATCTACTTTGAAATAAAGATGACTTTTAACGGCCTGTCAAGGCCGACCAAAGCTTTGAGTCATATCCAAAATAATCCATACATGGAATCCAAAATAGTCTAAATCTCAAAGCTAAAAGCTTAATCGACTACCAAGAGGGGAAGACACGATCAAATGTTAAACTCTTCGCGAAAGCAGGCAACGGCCTCCTTCACAAGGTTGAAGGCCTTCACCAAGTCTTCCTTCTCCGGAGCATGGGAGTCTTCTAACTCCTTCAACTGAGCTTTAGAGAGGCAAACACGGGTAACACACTTGGTATAGACTTCAGCTTTGAATGCCAATAAAGCCTGACTCAGGGCAGTCCTCCTCTCCTTCTCTTCAGCTAATCTGGAGTGCGCTTCAAATATCTTAGCTTCAACATCAGCAAGCTCTACTCGAAGTCGTTCCCTCTCTGCCTCGAAGACCTGAATCCCTTTCTTCCGTGAAGCCATTCCGGTCTTGGTAGAGGTGAGTTGATCATATTGAAGCCTCATGCTCTGCTCCGCCTCAACTAAAGCACCCTTATCGACTACGACCGCGGTGCTGAAGGAAGAACATGCTTCAACATACTTCTGGTGGCGCCTAGACCTACACACAGGTAGAAAATAAGAGGACAAACATACATAGGTAAAAATAAGAAGCTCTACCAGAGATACCTGTCAAGGAGGCTAGTGAAATCTCGGCTGAGAGAGGAGACCAAATCCCGAACCTTGGTCGGAGGGAGGTTGGAGATGTTCGACCTCAAGAAGGCCACGGCCTCGTACACGGCCGGAGGTAACTCGTCGCTAAGTGTGAAATCCTTCACCTCAAGGATATCAGCTATGAATTGGGTCAGAACCTCAATATGCCCTCGGAGAGTGACATCCTCCTTAGCAATAGGCTGAGAAGCAAGAGAGTGTGTGGCTGACGCCAGTCCTTCATCCACATCCATGTCCAAAAAAGCCTCAAAAGAGACCTAGAAGCAGGAACAGTCAAGTGATATCACAACTCAAATAGAAGAAGGAGTTACCAAGCTTACCATGTCAAAGTCATCATCTGATAAGTCTAATATGGTGGTATCATGAATCGCAGACGAGCTAGGTGCCACCGAAGCCAGAGGAGTTGGCTTCACAATATCAAAAACCTCCTGAGGATCAGACTTCCCTAAGGAACTTCCTACTGGATCGCACACAGGCTCTCTGGGTAAAGGAAAAGATGCTTGGCTGATCACAGGCTCAGCAAGTGGGAGAGCAGACTCACCCTGATCACAGAGGATCTACGAACACACCACCATTGTCAGAGATTGAGGATCAGAGGCATTCGTGTGAAAGAGCTTCTAAGAATTCAAGTGACTAAACGAACCTCATTTAGGAAGGAAGGGGAGCGAACTGCCTCCTCACGAACAACCCTTTGAACCTCACAAGTCAGGTTGCCGGTCATCTCTGCTTCAAGCACGAAGAAGGTCTTAAATAACAGGCTAAAAGTTATCCAAATAACAAACAAAGGAAGTTTATACCTTCCGGAGGCACTCTGATGCCTGGAGAAGGAGGTAAATCAACTTCATGCACACCCTCTTCAATAGGGTCAGCCAAAGGTTGAGAGGACTTCACCCGTCCTGACCTATCTCTCTTGCGAGGCTTGACGACAGGCTTGGCGGTAGGCAAAGTAACCTCAGGATCCCCAGCGTCTTCGGGTTCCTTGGCCCCAAGCAAAGGAAGACAAAACAACTTGCCTAACTTAGTGGCACTACGGGTCTAATAGGGCAACTTCATCCACCAAGAGAGATAATGATCGGTGATTCCTCCCTGGGTCGAAAACGGTCGAATGATGCCACGAGACAAGAGAAGAGACCTCGCCGTCAGGATATCTTTGACCGAGCTCCAATGACAAAACTCACTCTTCCTCGTCCCCACGAACTTATGAAAGAGGTAAGTAGGGGGAAAGGGAATACCCTGTACCAACCCAAACTGCTAAGCTACAAAGTGAGGATGATATGGCTCCACGACCACCTTGCCCTTAGTACATCCACCGACAAGGTCACGAGTGGTCAGGATGCTTCTCCAACCGGTAGCAGTGGTCACCATATCCTCAAAAGAGAGAAAAGATGGACGAAACTCCTCCTTCAAGAGTGGATGGAAGGAAGGGGGAGTATCTGATCCTGAAGACGCTGTAGAGGATGAATGGTCTCCGAGCCTGGAAGTGCCTCTAGCTAGAGTGGAATAATAATCCTCATCAAAGATAGAAAAGTAAACTCTCAAGCTCTTCCTTGGGACCACAACCTCAACCTCGCTGAAGTATGAAGCACCGTACAAAGGGCGAAGATCAGGTAAATCAGCTGGGCACACCAAGGAAGGAAAGTAGGCAATGGCCCAGAGAGCGGCTATCCATAAAGGGCCGGAAGCATTAAAGACACCATCTTCTCGCTGAGAAAGGACATACTGAGTTAGATGGTGATATAGTTGACAGAGGACAAACTCCCCCAAGGCCAAGTCTACACCATGAACTATGGAGTAGGCTAGGTTCTCCCAGTCCGAAGACACCTTCTGTCCATTAGGACACATAATCCAGCGAGAGAGCCATAGCTGAAGAAAGCCCATATGTTCATTAAGGCAAGGAGGAGCATCAGCTGCTTGCTTATAAGTGTTCAGGTACTCCTGGTAAGTCTTTGCCTTATTAGCCGGGAACATAGCAGCAAAAGGCTCCTTGAACTCTTTATCAAACTTGTCCAGACTATCTGGAGTGATCACGCGTCCATGAGGTCGAAGACCAAAAAGAGCTGCCATATCATAAAGGGTTACCATCCTCATACCTGCAAAACATAGTAAAAACAACACTTTATCAATAAGAAGTCCAGTGAGACAGCAAAAAGTTGGAAATACTCCAAGTCACGCACTTACCAGAGCGGAAGAGAAAGGTGTTGCTACTTGGACACCAATATTGCAAGAGGGCTGCAAGCAAGGGGAAGCATGGCTTGAAGTCGTGAGTGGAGAACTCTATGAAGGAGGCCATACCAGCGTCAGTCCAAGTTGTCCCATGCAGCTTGACAAGCTGGCTATACCAACGGCTATAAGACTTGGAGTGGGTAGGCCATTGATACCTATCCTCCATCCAATCACCTAAGTCTAGTCTTCCACCCTGGAATAATGGAGTATCCTGAGGGTGGATAGCAAGAAGTCCTTCATCAGATAGGCGCTCGAAATTACACACTATAGGACCAAGGCTAAAACTCTCTGGCCTAGAAGATGCTCCTGATAGACCAGTGGTACCATCGCCTCCTGAATATGAAGCACCAAGGTCGTCTCCTTGATGGTCATCATTTAGGAGGGAGGTGTCAATATCATCACCGTATTTCTTCTCTATAGCATGTATCCTAGCCACAAGATTCTCCATTATTGCCTAAGAGTACCTGCAAAAGAGCCGAACTTGGATGAAGAAGTTAACTAAATTCGGACTATAACAAGGCCGGTTGAAGATGTTGCGAGCATGCCTCAAGCAAGATAGAAAAACTTAAGCAAAGACAACAACACCAATGCAAGTTAACTCAAGCATAAGCGAAAAAGTCCATCAATCACTTAAGACAAGTTGGCCGATACAAGCTAGCAACGTGGTCGAACTTCCTAGGAAAGTGGGGAAGTTTGCATATGCCTTACTTGGCCAAAATACTTGCTTGGGTGGAGGTATGCAAAGACTCGGCTCATAGCACTCGGACAAAGTTTAAAAGAGTGTAGACAAGTTCAAGCTATACGAGGAGTTCGGGAACACATCTTATTAAACAAGATTATCAAAGCAAGCAAGCACATGCACTTGATCAAATGGTTGAACCAAGAGAATGGCGCGACCCTAACCTAACCAAGAAGAAGAGTAGGCCGAATCTCTTGCAAAAAGGAAAAAAAATCAGCTTGCAAAAGAAGAAAAAATCAGCTTGTGAACTCACCTAAGAGGCTATAGAAACTCACACTTGGAGAGAGATTTGGGAGGATTTCTACTCAAGTTACTACCCTACCTAGGTCACCCAAGGAAGGCCTAATAGTTCCATGTGAGTTCAAGCTACAATAGGGATTTCAAAAGTCACTTAGGCATTTTGTCAAACACTTGGCGTGTGGAGTCTAAAGGATATCTCACCAAGAATTCCTATACAAGCAAGCCACAAGTTCACAAGAAGACCAACTCCTACTACCATAGCAAACCCTAGAGCATATGGGGAACTCTTTCCAAAGCAAAAAAAAAAAAGAAAAAAAGCAAAAGAAAAAAAAATGCTCGGCCGGAATGCTCACCGGCGGTGGCCGACAGCCGGAGCACGGCGGAGCTCACCGATGGTCGCCGGAGGTCAGGGCGCGGCTCGCTGGTGACTGGGCAGCCCGTGGTGGTTGTCCGGTGAGAGAGTCTTGGAGAAGATGAAAGAGCTTGGTCTTGGGTTTTGGAGAAATATGGAGGAAAGAGAGAGAATGAGGGGGTTTTCCCACCTTATGAAGTTAAAAGGAGATTTTTTATATGGAGGGCCTTTCACTTACTTAGGTACACATGGTGACACTTCTTAGTTTGAAATTCAAATTGTCACCATGTGGGGGGGCATTGTTAGAAGACAAAATAATGTTTTCCTTAGGTGGGGGACTATTGGAAGTACTTTTCATTGAGTTGGGGACTATTGGAAGTACTTTTCATTGAGTTAGGGACTATTGGAAGTACTTTTCATTGAGTTGGTGATTATTGGAAGCACTTTTCATTAGGTTGGTGACTATTGGAAGCACTTTTCATTAGGTTGGTGACTATTGAAAGTACTTTTCATTGAGTTGGTGATTATTGGAAGTTCTTTTCATTGGTGGGGGGTTTCATTGGTGTGACTAAAGGAAGGCAAAAAGGGAAAATGCTTGTGAGTGGAGGAAGGCAAAAAGGGAAAATGCTCGTGGGTGGAGGAAGGCAAAAGACGAGTGTATATGACTCCCCGAAGTACTTTGTCCTCCAAGAGTGGCTAATATGGATATTTGGCCTTTCATAAGGGGGAGTTCATTTAGACCTCCCTTACCTCACCCAAAGGGGGTGTCAAAGGTTGAGGCCGACCTCACCCAAAGGAGGTGTCAACGGCCGAGGTCGATCTCACCCAAGAGAGGTGTCAAAGGCCGAGACCGATCTCACCCAAGGAGGTGTTAAAGGCCGAGGCCGACCTCACCCAAGGGAGATATCAAAAGCCGAGGCCGATCTCACCCAAGAAAGGTGTCAAAGGCCGAGGCCGACCTCATCCAAAAGAAGTGTCAAAAACCAAGGCCGATCTCACCCAAATGAAGTGTCAAATGCCGACTTGACCCAAAGGAGGTATTAAAGGCTTACCTCACTTAAGGAAGTGAAAACGGCTTGCCTTGCTTAAGGGAAGTGTTGAGAGCATGCCTTGCCTAGGGAAGGTGACGAAGGCTTACTTCACTTAAGAGAGGTGTTAAGGGTGTACATGGCCTTAGAGAGGCATTGGAGCTTACCTCGCCTAAAGGAAGCGTCAAGACCTTATTTCACTCAAGACGGGTGCTTTCACTTAAGGAAGGTGTTAACACCATGCCTAGTGACACCAAAAGCCTTCGAAAGGCAAGGG